>OMKI01012677.1:98026-114015 GCA_900302315.1 Phycis blennoides | reverse complement strand
TGTGTGTGTCTGTGTGTTTGTGTGTGTGTGTGTGTACATCTGTGTGTGTCTGTGTGTGTGTGTGTGCATCTACGTATGTGTGGATGTGTGTGTGTTCCCATGTGTATACACATGAGAGTGTGTGAGAGTGTGTGTGTGTGTGTGTGTGTGTGTGTGTGTGTCTGTGACAGTGTGTGTGTGTGTGTGTCCGTGTCTAGACGCTGGCGGCCGGCGGGGCCTGTGGGGGGTTGCCGGGGGCCGGGGCGGTGGTGGTCTGCCGGGGCAGTGTGTACATGGCACCCAGGAACTGGTCGGCGATGCGGCCCGCCTCCCGCAGCCCGCTGAGCAGCGCGCCGTGCACCGTGGCCGGGTAGTTCCTGATGGTGTGCTCCCCGGCGAAGAACAGCCTGGGAACGGGCTGGGGAGACCGGGGGGGAGAGAGAGGGTCAACACGCTGGGACAAAACCTCTGGACCAAACCTCAGCAGCCAGAGCCACGGGCAAGAGCTCGGCCCGGGTTTGTGTGATGAAGAGTGAGACAGAAATGAGAGGAGAGAGAGAGAAAGAGGAGGAGGAGGAGGAGGTATTAGACTGAACTCATCAGTCAACACATAAATATGACTGGGGTGTCATCAATCAGCATGCCAACATCAAAACAGCCCCAAAACATCTGTGTTAGGAATGAATATAAGTGGCCCTGGCACTGGTCATAGTATAATGTGGACTTGGCTCGTGTCCATTATAGCTCTCACACACACACACACACACGCACACACACACGCACACACACACACACCTGCGAGGCTCCGGGGATGGCGGGTCCGGGCGTGATGGGCTGGGCCATGAGGTCATAGTCGTTTCCAGAAGAGCCCGCCGCGACGTAGGAGTAGGACCCCCGTGCCCAGGGGTCCGCGCGCCACCGCGTCACCACCGTCTCCTTAGGCTGCCACGGCAACCCGAGTACACCAAACCACAAACACAGGAGGTTTAATGACTTCCCCTCGCTGATGCTCGAATATTAATCAAAATGAAAATGATGACAATTGAAGAAACAAAAAAAAAACAGTCAACAGCTGGAAATGGGGAAATCGTTCCAACTTGAGGCCACTGAAGTCCTGATTCTTCGGGTATTAAACCATCCATAATGATTGATGGTGACAGCTGGCCTGGCTGCGACCACAGACATGAGTGCCAGTCCCGTTAGCTCGCGGCGGGCCAAGCGGCATTACGGCGTCCGTACAGCCACCACTCTGGCATTCCAGGGAACAAATACGAAGGAGGAAAAAAAACAAAAAAACATACCGAGTGGAAAGCCGGAAAACAGAAATGTAATCCATCACCGTTTCTCTCTGGCGAATGGAAATGTACTGGGAGGGGAGGCTGCAGCCAGAACACATGTCGGGGCTGCAGGAGCAGCCTGCAGGAGCACGCTCACACTGTGACCATACCAGCCGACCAAACATCTGGAGAGCACCACCTCTCCAGGTCCCACCTCTGCCCGTGGCCGCCGTGACACAGGAAGCACAACAGACAAACACACAACAACACCCAGGAGGAGGAGGAGGAGGAGGAGGAAGGTGAGTGCGTGCGAGGAAGAGTGCCCACCTGAGGCACGGCGCTGCTGCCGAAGATGCCCTTCAGGATGGCCAGGCAGCGGCCCACGATGACGTCGTCGCTGATGTTCTCCATGATGCCGGCCGCCTCGCCCGCCATCAGCGCCAGCAGGATGGGAGCTGGACGGAGGGTCAGACAGCACCGAGGGCTTTACAGGGATTCATTCTCATTACTGGCCCCTTTGGCTGGTAAGGGAACTGCAGGCCGGCTCGCCGTTCCCTGTAATCCTACTCTGTGGGACCTTTGAGGACCAAACTTCAGGGACGGCACCAGTCTCAGTAAGTGTCATTCAAACTATGGCGAGTTACAACCCCCTAAAACCAACGGCAGCAGAAACCAGCGATTCACTTAGGATTGTAGTTTCCCTTCCCCTGTTTGATTGGTTAAATCCTTCATGACTGTACCACTGAAGAATGATGCGTGTTAACTAAGTCAGAGTAAAACACACATATACAAATATACGTGGACAATCAGACCTCTTTTACCCTGACTACTGTAGGCCACTCTGTGAAGGGCTCACCCTTGTAGAGGTTCCAGAAGAGGAACAGTTCGCCGCGGCTGGCCGTGGTGGAGCCCACGTGACCAAACAGGTTAACGCTGGGGTCCCAGAACACGCGGTCAAAACACAGCACCACCTGGGGGGGGGGAGGAAACACAGCGCGGGTCAGTGATGAGCTCCCAGGGTCATTCATTGATTCCTGTGTTTTTTTAGCAACAACAACTAATTCAGCTACAGTCCTCAGAACTTATATAGACTTGTATGAAAAGACACTTCAGGCACATTGTATTTGTAAGGCACTTCATCATAGTTATAGTCATAGTCATCTCAAAGGGTCTCTGTGAATCCCTTTGAGACTTATCCCTAACCCTAGCCCCCCCAAGGGAAGGATCCCTCCTTCCAGGGATGGTGAGGATGGCAATGGGTGCCATTATGGACCGGCATGTTTTGGATCGCAGCTATGTTGATAGATTCCCCCTCTCCTGCTATGGGACAGATGGCTGTGAAGGGGATCCAGAGGAGGAGCTCCCCCTGCTGGTAACACGGCAATACAGGCCACTGCCCGTTGCATAATAATGCCGCATTCTCCTCCATGCTGCAGCAGTTAACAGACTGGGCTGTCTGCAGAGGACGATGCTCAGGGACCGAGAGAGAGAGAGAGAGAGAGAGAGAGAGAGAAAGAGAGAGAGAGAGAGCGAGAGAGAGAGAGAATGGAGAAAGCACACTTGGCCACACTCCTAAACTCCACTTCTATCCGACCCACTCAATACCAATGTTCATCCAGCACTCCAATTTTAAACAAGAGGGGTGTAGAAAAACAGTAGCTCGGACCATTCATATGATTGGACCACTTGTTCCATCTTGAAACCCAAGACCTGTTCTGATTCATATCCGCGGGCGGATGAGGGGAAGACGAGACAAAAAGCCACCAAATACCTCCATCAAATACAGTAGTAGCTTGGGGGGGGGGGGAGGAGGAGGCTAACATGGGAGACAGACTCCCAATCTGTCTCCTAACAGTAGCATCAGGTGGACTCCCAGCTGAATAAACAGCATGCTGGGCTACATTCCCCAGAACAGCCGGGCCACTGTGAGTGAATTTGTCCCATAATTGTGTGAATGTGGTGACACCGATAACTGGTCAAAGAGTTGGGTCAGCCGTATGGGTATGCAAGTATGCATGTACATATGTATATATGTATGTGTGACTGTGGGTGATCCACACATGTTGAAGGCGTTCAGTCATTTCGTTTTTAAATACTAATAAAAAAAACTAATGGCTTGAAGCTACATTGCAAAAAAAAAAAAAAAAAAAAACTATGCACCATACAGCTATAATTCAAAATGGTGCATAGGTACGTGCGGGGTCAAATATCAAATGACATTTATTCCCTTGGCAAGTAAAAAGGTCGCACATTACAAACAACTGCTTGGCTGGCAGCTTGTTCCACTCAGCAGGTGAAGAGACACAAGTGGCCCCCCCAGGACACACACAGGATGCCCCCCCCGCCCCCCCATCACCACCACCACCACACACCCACCTTGTTGAGGTTGCCGAAGCCCATCCTCTGGATGGCGGCGGTCTTCCACTCGGGCAGCGGGGGCACGAACTGCACGGCGGGGGGCTGCTGCTTCATCACGCCCAGCGGGAGGGTGCACAGCACGGCGTCACACTTGTAGATGAAGGTCTGGGTGGTGGAGCGGGTGTTCACCGCGATCACCTCGCAGCCTGGGGGGGGGGGAGGGCAGGGTGGGGTGAAGGCAGCGTACATGAGGTGAGACCTGTTATTTATAGACCTGCGTGGCTCATGAATGGAGCGGCTTTGTTGCTCATGACCGAGCGTGTTCCTCCCCCTCAGGTGTTAGTAAAAACAAACACTGAATTAGTCATAAATTCAATAAAAATGGCTTCTTTTTTTTGGGGGGGCTTGGTGCAGAGTGCTGGATACAGCTCTCCGTGATCCAAGAGCCACCAAATACTTACAAAACAACAAGGCTAGTGTAGGGATGGGGCGGTCTGGTGAGACACAGGTAATTGCATCCGTGTGAGGTGCTGGTGTCTGATTGGTTTAAATTGGTGCCAATCATGTGGGATTATTGTTTGGATTGGAGCAAAGCCAATCAAGAACATGTCGAGCACCCAGTGTTGAGCTATGAGCTGGTGGTTCAATGTTAACGTTTGGTTACACTTTGACAGTGTAATCAAAGTCGACCGACAGAGTTACACACGTAGAACACAAAAGAACAGAGGCGTCCCATCCACCTACCGGAGGCTGTGTACCGCACTTGTCTGACTGCTGTGTTGAGCTTGATGTCCAGGTTCTCAGCCAGAGCCACGGGCACACAGCTGTAGCCGTTCCTCACCGTCAGGTGACTGCCAGTGAACTCAAAGTCATCATCCTGGAATACAACACGTCGTTAGCACAGCGGAATGGATTTTACCGTTCACTTAGCATCGCATTAGCATTCATCTCATAGCATTGAGCATCATCATTACCAATTGCATTATCAAATGCCTTGCATCATAAGGCGTGTTGATTGGACACGTGTTTTGTACCTGATCCCAGTGTTTGAGAGACAAGGTGGAAAGGGGTGTGGCATTGGCAAACTCCAGGTTGGCAAAGTGCCAGTCCAAGATCTGTCTGTCTCGGGACGACAAGTAGACATCACTGCCATGGACAGAAGAAGAAGAAGAGGAGGTAGAGATGGTGGAGGAAGATAATGGTTAAAATCAGAGCAATTACTCGTCTAAGGAGCATGTTGGTTCACGATTTGATTAAGTCGTGTTTCTTGGTCGTGTTCACAGATGCAAAGGAACAAAGGTTGATTGACTTGAACGTCATTATCCGTCTATTTCCGTCAAGTGAACCGTGCAAGTGAACATAAGGGGTGTAAACAACGTCTACTCGAGACGGAGTCACTGAGTCACTCGAGTCAAGAGGAAGCGTGGCTTCCTTGAATGGAGGTCTCACCTGGGTGGATTCGCCTCCAGCTCCTGTAGTTTCTCTTCAAGCTTCACCTGCAGCTCCACCAGCTCGTCGTACTCCTGAGGACAGACACACGTGGAGCAGTGTGACCCACCAACCTGATCGACTGCAAACAGTGACAGGCAGCCATGACTGGGCTCGTACGGCCAAGAGGGTCTTTTCATTTGAAGGCCGGTCACTGTTGACGATCTGGCTATTGGAGATGATATGTAGGTGCACTGACACTGTGAGCAAATATTGCCGGCAGTGCATCTCCAATGGCACACCCATGATCTACCCAACAACACACAGAGTCTGGAGTCACAGACACATAGAGTCTCTGTGTGTTCGCCTGTCCTTTTTTTCCCTCCACAACCGCTCATCCAATCGACGTCGCACTCGGTGGGTGTAATGCTGAGGAAGATGGCGCCTTTTGATCGTGTTGAACAGGCACTGCACTAGTTAATACAAAACTTGGTTTTGCTTAGTCAAGACAGGTTGTTTTGATTGGCAGGAAGCCCGTTTTAGGAGCCAGCAAATGGGCTGTTCTTTACTTAAGCATTTTGTCAAACAAAAAAGAAAAGAAGGCAAGCTGGCATGTCAGTGCGTGTGCGTGTCCACGGCGAACACACCCTGAAGTGTTCTGGGACAGGTAGAGAGAACAAACAGGCCAGTCAGAGAGGGCCCAGTCGGCCGGTTCAGAGGTTCACCGCAACAGTGCTGGCAGCCACGGCGACGGTGTTAAAGCCCTGCCTATAAAAAGCTGCCACCGAGCCCGGAGACGCGCCACGGTCAACGTCTCCTACCGCCGCTCCGGTGAGCAACACTGACCACTCTGATCGCCGCGGCCAGCGGGAACCTGACCCCCGACCACGCGGGTCATGACAAATAACGAAAACCGCCCGCAGGCCAGCACACATCCAACTGCTGACTACGTTGAGAACCTGCATTTCATTTGCATTTACACCCATGCAAAAGTACACACGGGCGGTTACACAATGACACAGCCCACGATGACCGTGAGCGAGTGAGTGAGTGAGTGAGTGGAGCGGGTGAGTGAGTGAGTGGAGTGAGTAGAGCGGGTGAGTGGAGCGGGTGAGTGGAGCGGGTGAGTGAGTGGAGCGGGTGAGTGAGTGAGTGGAGCGGGTGAGTGAGTGAGTGAGTGAGTGAGTGAGTGAGTGGAGCGGGTGAGTGAGTGGAGCGGGTGAGTGAGTGAGTGGAGCGGGTGAGTGAGTGGAGTGGGTGAGTGAGTGAGTGGAGTGAGTGAGTGAGTGAGTGAGTGAGTGAGTGAGTGAGTGGAGTGAGACACTGAGTCAGAGGCCGATCGGTGGGGGCCTTGAAGTGGCTTCTACAGACAGCGGATGAGGGGAAAAAGGGACCGTTCCGGTCCAGACGGCAGCTGTGTTTGAAGCGGCTCTATCCACCGTCTTAAGTACACACACACACACACACGGCTCCAATGAGAGCAGATTTATCTCCAGCCCAAAATAAAAGGGCAGTGCGGGCTCTAATAGCACATACAGCTAAGGCATTAAACCACTTAAACACAGGCCTGCGCAGCCCGGTTGAGAGAATTACAATGGCATGTGGTTTAGGGACTCTGAAGCATCCTCTACCCTCGCCGGGCACAATACATCACTTTTATGAGCTAGGTGTGCTTCAGAGTTTTAATGATTTCACCATTCAGAGTCACAGATAATGAAAATTAGGTTGACGCAAAACCTGCAGACATAGTTGTGACTCATGCAAGAGAGCCCCATCAATATGCCAAGAAATAGATAAAACGAGCTTCCTAACAACCGCACTATGTATAATGAAAACAATCCACTAGGATTTTTTTTTGCACTGCTAAATTTTAACAGCAGGATGACAAGGGGAAAAATGAGTACTTGATCATTTTCCAGCAATCTATTGCACACCCCTGCAATCTGCACACACATTTCCAAAGCTGCAGACATTTCAGATTTGCTTTGACACACCTTTCAAGTGCTCAGCGATTCACAGAATAACAAATGCACTCGATTAGGCGCCTGGCTGTGACAGTAGTCACGCCAGTTACCAAGACCTGAGCCAGCGGAGTTTGGATCCATTAACAACTCTATTGAAAGACAGACAGAAATAAAGTGAGACACAGACAGAGAAATGGGGAGATGCAGGAAATGCTTGCACAGACGGACACGTCAGACACACAGACGGACACGTCAGACACACAGACTGGGGGGAACGGAGCTCACTTTGCAGAGGGCAGTGAGGTCACGGTGTTTGCTCTTGACCAGGAACTCTGCTGTGATGTCCCTCGGAGGCTTCACCTCGCTGGCCTCCTTGTACTGCTGGTGGAGCTCCTTCACGCGCTCCTTGGTGTTCACCATCTGATGGGAGGTGGGGAGGAGCAGGAGATCACAATAACATTAACTCAGCAAACAGAGAGAAAAATTCGAGTATGTATTCGAGTTGGCATCAGGTAACTATATTCGAGTTGGGTGCAAACACTTAAAGATTCTTATTTGGTCACGATGAGCCCTTAGCTACCAGAGGAGGTACTGCAGAGGCAAGACATTTGAATATATTAATATACATGCAACCTTTGAGTTGTTAAAGCACACAATTTGGTAAGAAATCTCCTTAATTTTTGAGATGTAAAACAGGAAACACATGTATGTTCTGCTCACCTTGTTCAGCAGCTCCTTCAGATCCTCCTGGGTCTTGACAATCTTCTTCCAGTGTTCAATTTGCTCGTCTTTCACATGTTTTTCCTGCAGCCTGCATGTGCACACACACACAGGTTAGCATTGCGTGTACGGTCAGGTAACATGCCCAGTGTGCATAACAGTGATATCATGGGTCCCCATGGTTGATATTCTAAAAGTCCTGTATGTGTGCTTGTGTTTGAGCGAGTGACTCACTGGATGACCACCTCCAGGGCCTGTCCCAGGGACACAGGCTTGTTGTTGAGGAAGTTGAAGTCCAGCTGGTGGCTGAGGTAGGAGGTGGCCTCCAGAAGCCTGTTGAACTCCTGCTCCACCATCTCGTCCTTCTCCTTGGGCACCTGGAGACCCACACACGGACCGTTGACCACCACACCAGACTCTGGCCCACCGGAGGTTTGCCACAGTAATACATTGTAACACATAAGAGTATAGTCGCTTCAACTAGGAAGGAAAGTACATGGCTAATAATGAAATGTGGTACAATTTAGTTTCATCCGTGATCAGTTCTTATATTTCCCCTTCAAAGCATTAAATATCAGGAAGGGATCAAGGAGATGGTGATGAACCCTAAAACCAGAAATCAATCCAATATCCCCTGAAAATTTTGTCTCCTACAGGGCATACAATAGCAAGCATGCATTTCATGCAACATTCATTTGTTCTTCCCCTTAAGTAAATGTCACCATGCATAGATTTACTCTGCATGCTAACTTCATAAAATCCACCCAAAAGCCATATATTTGTTAATAGTATTACGTATTGCATGAAAGAGTCTGTTTATTTTAATGGCCGTTGGTCTACCAGCTTTAACATAGTTAAAGTCAATACATATTTCCCACATCTTTAAATCAGTTCTCATGTTCCCAGAAACGATTAAACTGTCTCGACACGAATGACAAATGATAGGTTGCAGAAGGTGGAACTCAAACGATGAATGGAGAAATTAAAATCAAAAGATCAAATGGAACAGCCCAACAGAAGATTTGTTGAAATTATCATTAATACGGTAAGGTATGTATTACATAAATAAACCAATACATACACTTGTGCATCGTTCACCCTAAGGTTGTTCACCGAGAGATGAACAAGGGAGGGGTTGAGAAGAGGGAAGGGAGAGAGAGAGAGAGAAAAAAAAAAGTAAATACAACATCTCCTCAAACAGGTTTGCACAAAAGTAAAAAAAACATTTACATATAATTTTCCTTTTAGCTGCCAATGACTAAACTAGTTCCACATGATGTTGAGGCTTGAAGAATCTTCACAAGGAAACACCCTTCTCACCAATCTAAATAATGGCTCGTTCACTGCTGCTATGGCTGCCTTCACTGACAGCCGGCAAATTAGCCAAGGCATTGTTTACATCCAATAATAGCATTAGCCTGAACGCTCTACATTAAAGAGACTGTGGTCAATGACGGGCTAGCCTGAGCACTGAGGGACAGATCCACTCTCTAGTTTTCGTAGTGTGTGGAAGGGTTTAACTCGCAGACAGACAAAAACAGGTCTATAAATGAGCCTTCAGTCTAAACAAATGAGGGTTGTACAAGGACCAAGAATTTTACATCTACTGTAAAACCACACATTGTTAAATACAAAACACAGCCTGCACATACACAAACACACAGTGCTTTTGATCCATCACCTAGTAGTTAGTGTGTAATGCATACATGCATCCGTAGCATTAATCTCCTTCCCATCTTTAAAGTATATACCAATTTTAGCCTTCTATGACTGTTTTTCAAGAAAAGTAACAATCACAAAGGCCAATTTAAAACCACTGATCTGATCATTTTTAGGGATTTCAGTCTGCCAGGTAAAATACTGGATGGGAAGGTAGAATAATAAAAGTATTAGATCTGGGATGTCTGGTTGTACTTACGGCCTGGCCATTGGCTTCATACAGAGGACACTTCTGTTTTATTTTGGCCAACTCCATGTTGACCTGCTTGCTAATTACTGCCATGGGGTTTCCTCCTACACATACACACAAATAGAGAAGTAATGTTTTAACTTGGGCTTAATGACTGAGCAAAAACAACACTGCCCTCTACTGATGGCTATCAGTTACTGCAGCACTGATCAGTAAGCATCATTTGTCTTCAAAAATCCAAAAGAAAAAAATAACATGGCATAACTTAGGTTCTAACTAAGACGTCCGCCGAAGAAGGACTGCCATGGGTGAATTCAGGTCTCTTACCCAGTCCTGTCACCACCATGGCACCTAGATCTGCCACGTAGTTGCCTTTCCTAAACGTGGCCACTCTGCCGCCAACGCGATCCTACAGAGGGTGAAGAGTAATACACTTAGCAAAAAAACAAAAAACAAAGCACTTAACCGGGTCACGCTGAGCACACGTCCCGCGTGTTCATTGGTGCTGACTTGGCGGTCCACATACCCTGGCTTCCAGAACCGTCACGTCCATCCCGAAGCTCTGCAGCTGCCTGGCAGCCGCGAGGCCCGACACGCCCCCTCCGATGATGATGACCTTCCCCGTCTTTTTAGCTGCGCGAGGAGAGAAGACGCCCAAGATATGACCGGGGACGGGCACGCGGCCAGCGGGGGGGCTCGGAGAGACGTTCACAACGTTTCAGGGTCGCGTTTACATTCCCGCAGATGACATGACGTGCACTCACGTGGTAAGGGCTTGACCCTCTTGTAGATGCCAAAGTTGACAAGGCCATGCCTCTCTAGATAGCTGTGTATCCTGTGGACCAGCACAGTATCACCTGATCAGATAAAGAGATAAAAAAAAAAAAAGAAAAAAAAACAAGGTTAGCATTCGTTCCACAACAATTTCCGAAAAAAAGTTGAGGAAAAAGGAAGACCTTCACTTGGGACTCACTATTGTACGGCGCTTCGAGCTGCTGCGCAGTGGCTTCAAACGTCAGCTGCACCTTCGGGTTGTCGAGCCACAGTTGAAGCTGGAGGACGGATCGCGTGGAAATCAACATAATCAGTTCACCTCACGGGTAGACCTCGCCGTCAGAAATCAAAGCGCGGCGGCGGGGAGCGTGCGTGGCGGGGAGCGCGCGGCCGGGACCTCACCGTGCGGTTGCGGATGTACAGGAAGACCTTCTGCGTCTGCTGGGGCCCGCTGATGATGTCCGGGAAGCAGGCGGCCTCCTGGGACGTCATGCGGTCGTGGGGGAGGCGGCTCTGGAAGGCGGCGCCCTCCACACCTGAGGAAGCCAATCACGCCCCACCGCGGGATTAAACGCGCGTCACCGGCGGACCGTGTGTGATTCTCGCGACGACGTTCGCGACGCTTCGCCACGCAGGGAAGATACCGCACGAGTAATCGGCCTGCAAATGGTACGGAGTCATAAACGCGCGGGCTGTGAGACACACCAGAGGGCTCCTCGGGCTCACTGTCATTCTCCTCCTCCGGCGGCGGCGCGGGCGGAGGCACCACCTGCTTCCTCTCCTTCTCCGCCTTGGCGTTGCGCTCCTCCTCGGAGTAGTATTCGTCCTCAGACAGATTGGCCAGGCTCTCGTCCATCTCGCGGTACTCCACCTGCAACAAGAGGCACAATAAAAGCGCCATTAAAACCTAGCCCTGGGGTCCGCTGGAAGGCAGGGGCGAACTTGTGCGAGGGGTGACACGCTTCACTCTCTTCCATGGCCCGGAGTCTTTATCTAGGGAGGGAGGCATAATCTGTTATTCTTCAGCCACACTATAGCCATGTCCTTTTCTCTGTGGTGTTGTAGATGTGGGTGTGATCACTGGGTCTTTGTGTGTGGAACAGCCTGGCTTCGATTACTGGGAAAGACAGCACGGTTATGTGATTTGCATTAAGGGGATTGGTTGTTAGACAGGCATAGTAACATGGGATCCTAAAGTCACTTAGTGATTGAGTACTGCTGACGTCCATGCGACTACTTGCGACTTTTCTTTTCTTTTTTTAGAAACTCATGTGGCTGTGGCCTGTACCCACTGCTCTAGATACGACATTAGTTCACCACTGCTCCCTGCTTTGCCCACTTTATGGCAAAAAGGAAACACAATGTGATATGGTATACAATGGACATCATTACAACTGTAGAAATACTGATATATATATATTTCAGGTGTATAGTGTAAAGTGAACGCACATTATACTCACGTAATTGAAATAATGGTAAACTTTCCAATCTTTGCCCTATAATGATATGATTTAGACATTAAAAATAAAAAGGGTTCATATCCAGCAACATGTCACCCTCTCTTGCCATAGAGGCAACGAAGATCTTAGGTGTTTACTTTTGCTCGCTTGCGACGGCTCGTCCTGCGGACTTCCGCAGAGTCCTGGTCCACTCCTCCTGGACCTGCTGGGTGGGGCAGAGGGGGCCCCCCTGGCTCTCCGCTCGGGGAGGCCCTTTCCTTTTTCTTGACGTCCGCAGGCCCGGGGACCGAGGCGGAGGGCCCAGACTGGGCGTCTGACCCAGAGGCCCTCTCCACCCCAGCTGCCCCGGTAGAGGATGAGGAGGTGGAGGAAGAGGAGCCAGCATCTGACTTCTTACTGGACAACATTATGGAGGACGTTGGAGGCCTCTCCTAGGGCGGGAGGGGAGGAGAGCGTAAGTACCGGCCTCAAGATAAATGTGTTTTTTGTAAATAAAAAAAGAATTGCCACTTGAATGTGGACAGTGGATAAGATAACAAATGATCAGAATTATAAAGATGTGAATGAAGAAAAGCATGAGCAATGTCGATCAAAATCAGTGCAATTGGTAGTTTAGCACGATAAAGCTTTTACCTAAACATTTTTGGCATATTTAGGTAAGCTTTAAGAATGTGATGCAATACATTTATTTACAACAATCGTGAAATATTTAGACAAATATGTTCTGGTGCCTAAACCAAACAATATATGTGGCCAATAACAAGAATAAAAACACAACAACATGAAAACTGCCTCTTATTTGCCTCTTTACTTTGGGTAAAAATTAAGGCACCTGCTGCAATTGGCTACAACAACATCAGATTTGAGTTGGTCCTAGGAACTGTTCAAACCCGTCACACGGATCGGACTGCTGCTGGACACGGTGCATGAAGACATGATTTTGTGAAATGACGGCTCTATGGTACAATAGCCTTGTTTTACCCATTTCTCCGTGCACCTCGTAATATCCATTCAAACACTAAGAAATAAAGAAAGAACCAGAGATGTAGTTATAATACCACCTAACGGCATTGGCTAAATAATACTATGTATCATGTTGTATTACATACTACTACATAATATTAATCTGGAGAACCAATCCATCATAACTCTACCGTCGTCCCCATGTGAAAAGCAAGACCCGGCTAGCTTGCTAATGCTAGCTCTCTGTGAGCCAGAAGGAGGTTAGCTAACCAGTCAGGGATAGCTTGGTCCATTTTGTTGCATGACCAAAAGGAAAATGTGCATGGATTGAATACATAAATAGTACACATATATCGAGTCCAAGTGCGTTTCTTTCGATCCGATTAGAATAGGTATCCGAGGAATTTGATTTACAATCGATTATTTGCGCAAGCTAGCCATTGTTGTTGGCTAAATGCTAACAATGAGACTCGACCCGCAGTAACTGTGGCTCACTAGCAGGTGTGACCCGATCCTGACTAAACTTCGTTTTCACATTAATCTGAACTCGTATACTGACGAAAACATTTAGAGTTGCCCTGTTCGCGGCCGCATGCAATATTTCGTGCGTTATCTGTAAACGATTGCATTATTATCATTACCTCTTGATCCCCGAAAATGTCAACACAAAGGCAGCTTTCACTGCAGTGCCAATAGACGGAGTCTCATGCGATTGGCTAAAGTTAGTCATGGACCAAGTTTCTAAGGCACACTGATTGGCCCGATACATTGTCAATCCAAACCGGAGTCATTACATATTCAAATGTTTTTCTGTTACATATTCTCAAATTTTGCTTACGATCTCTGTTTAATCGCATTTTCATTCTTTTGGATTTGTGTATTCATGTGTAAAATTATACATAATTAATCGACATATCCTACACCTATGTCCGAAAGTATGTCTAATTGTCATCCTATTCACAATCGTAATCCTAAACAGACACAAGTCAAGAAAATGCCAAACTGATCCCAAACCAGTGTTCACGCCACAGCAGACATGATGACGTCAGAATGTCTAAACCCGAAAGACAGGAAGATGGGTGTACCAGGAAGGTAAAGGTGTAGCAGGTAGGCGAAACTTGGTGGATCTGCTCCGTCGAAGTTGAAACCTGGTCTGCGTCCGAAGCTCGATAATGTTTGGCTGACTCGTTTGTTTCATCATTTCAAATCCACATTCTGTAAGTGACATTGAAGGAGTCCCTTTTTAATTTAAATTGATTTTAAATTGATTGTTTTCAAAAACGTGAATGATCCTATGAACTAGTGTCAATGTTGTCGTTTGTTATTTTGCATTGTCAAACTACTTTACTATATACTCGCGTTAATGGTAACCCTATTAACAAGTCATACCTGGAATAGCGATCAATTGATTTTAATTAACATCAGACAAGTGTGTTCATGGAGGCTATTCATTTTCTAATCGATAAGTCAAGTAACCTAATCTCAACATTCAAGGAAAACAAAACAGAGGCTTTATGCTACACCAAAAAGCAACACGTACGTAACCTTTTCTATATGTGTTCTTGATGTGGAAAGATGTCAACAACTAACTGATATGGTTATTTCAACAGAACCAGTGCAATGTCTAAGGAGGAGAGTACAGCCAACCGGCCTGATAACACAGCCTTTACCCAGCAGCGCCTGCCTGCCTGGCAGCCCATGCTCTCTGCTGGCATTGTGATTCCGGGCTTTGTCCTTATTGGGCTGGCCTTCATTGGAATTGGTGTGGCTCTTTTTGTCACGTCAAAGAACATCCAAGTATTGGAGGTACATACGCTACTAAATAACTTGGACCAGATCGACTGTCCAAAGGTGTCGTTCACAAACATCACACAAGAGCTGATGAGACAAGCATGCTAATACCATTACCTCCCTTTCACACTGGCAGAGAGACTACACTGGAGTAGAGAGCAACTCCTCCTGCTTCAAGTGCGTGGACCGAAAAGTCAAGAACTGCTTTTGCAATGTGACCTTTTCCCTGGACAAGTTATTTGAGGTATACAACATGGGCGTAGCGATTTATATTTTACCATCTATGTAAAATTACACCGTGTTGCAATCGTTGTTTAAATGTGTGTTGTGACTCCACCGTCCACCACAGGGCCCTGTGTTCTTCTATTATGGTCTGTCCAACTACTTTCAAAACTACAGGAGGTACGGCGCCTCCAAAGACGCCAACCAGCTGTCCGGTGATCTAACTTACTTTAAGGTAAGATAGTTATTAAAAAAGGGGAAAACATATTTTTGATGGGACGGGAATGTTGTTATACTGCATTTCAAGCAGAGTTGACGTGTGGGCCCAACTGCCTTTGAATTTCATCTAATTTTCCTTGGCGTCAGTGTAATTGATGTTCCCATTAGTTTACCCATCTTTCGGATAATTTATTTTCTTTGTTCAGACTAAATGGTAATTATCACTCATTTTTGAGTCCTATAACTCTTCATCTTCAACTTTTCCTGTGTTCCTGTAGGCGCCCAGTGAATCTTGTGCCCCCTATCAGTTCGATGGCAAAAAACCAATTGTACCTTGTGGCTCTCTACCAAACAGCATGTTCAACGGTAAGCTAGTGGTGTAAAAAGTCATTGCTAGATCTGTGATATTAATAATTCTGATACTGTTTTGCTTCCTTTCTCTGTTTATTTTAAAAAGACACTTTCCAGCTCTTCCAGATCGTCAACAGGACAAAGGTGCCTGTTCCTTTTGATGGGAAGGGCATCTCTTGGTGGACTGATTACAACATCAAGTACCGCAACCCGTCTGTCACTCCTCTTGAAAACGCATTCAATGGTAAAAAATAAAAAACCTTCAAAATGTCATTGAAATTTAATTTGAGTGCAATACAAATATCAGAATGTCTCAAACCTTACCTTTCATTGGCTTTTCCTAATATTGTGTGTGTGTGTGTGTGTGTGTGTGTGTGTGTGTGTGTGTGTGTGTGTGTGTGTGTGTGTGTGTGTGTGTGTGTGTGTGTGTGTCCCAAAAAAGATGACTCATTCGGAGGACAGCATATTTATATTGAAGCGAAAGTTCTGAGGAACAACAGAGGAGCTTAATTAGTGTTGGTGTGAATGTCAGTCCCACAGAGTCGGCAGATAAACGAGGAGGTTCAGTGGAACC
>OMKI01012677.1:75050-97554 GCA_900302315.1 Phycis blennoides | reverse complement strand
ATCTCTTGGTGGACTGATTACAACATCAAGTACCGCAACCCGTCTGTCACTCCTCTTGAAAACGCATTCAATGGTAAAAAATAAAAAACCTTCAAAATGTCATTGAAATTTAATTTGAGTGCAATACAAATATCAGAATGTCTCAAACCTTACCTTTCATTGGCTTTTCCTAATATTGTGTGTGTGTGTGTGTGTGTGTGTGTGTGTGTGTGTGTGTGTGTGTGTGTGTGTGTGTGTGTGTGTGTGTGTGTGTGTGTGTGTGTGTGTGTGTGTGTGTGTGTGTGTGTGTGTGTGTGTGTGTGTGTGTGTGTGTGTGTGATATTGTGTGTAAAAATATTCATACTTTACTTTCAGGTACTGTGAAGCCCATATTTTGGCCCAGGCCTGCCTATCAGCTGGATACTACAAATCCATCCAACAATGGCTTCATCAACCAGGACTTCCTGGTTTGGATGAGAAGGTCAGCCCTGCCAGACTTCAGGAAGCTGTATCGACGAATCACGGAGGGGAACTATGCAAAGGGCCTGCCAGCAGGGACTTATTCCCTTGAAATTGGTTACAGTATCCTTTTCATAAATTGTTTTAAATGACTAAACATTTAACAATCCAGTGGTTTTACATTACATATAGTATTTAGCCTCACATATATTACAGTTGCATTGGTCTTTGACATCCACATTGCCCTCCACATATCTATTATGTATTGGAACATGGGGGTCAGTGTTGTATGACAACACGAGCAGCTTCGTGTTTGCTAGACATTTGTAAACCTGACCTGTTTTACCAGTTTGCTGCACCACTCTGTTTTCTATTTAAGAGAATATGAAAAGCAAGGACCTGGGTGTTCCTGGAGGAGTAATGACGCACACATGCTTTGCAAAATTCAAACAAGATATGGAAATAATTGACTGAGATTGATTGGCGTTTGGCGTCTAGTTGAAATGGGTGTGGTTCGTAAGACCTTTTAAGACAAGTCCGGCATGATGTTTGCTTTTCTAATGGCGACATTCACAAAGGAAGGACCAAAGCTTTCAGTGTTTTTCTGACACTATAGTGAAGAGCAAATCATCTATAGCACATCAAAATGAGTAGAAAGTGCTGTCCATTTACATTTGTCTACAGATTAATTATATATTGTTACATTTCTGAAGCAGCTTTGTTTAGCAAGGGAGTAAACAAAATGTGCTGTCCCTTCATTACATGCAAATCTGACGCTTGACATGAGATGCTTTAGTGCAAATATAATTTATACATTTATACAGTACCATCTTATCTTAAAGCAACCCGATAACATTGTTACTTGAGTTTAATGTTTCTCCATACACCAAATGAAGGCCATGGCATGTCAGTTAATTAGACTAATACTAATTCCTGGTTGTTCCATTGGGGATCTTGTCTATAGGGTTTGGGTAAGGGGATCTTGTCTATAGGGTTTGGGTAAGGGGATCTTGTCTATAGGGTTTGGGTAAGGGGATCTTCTCTATAGGGTTTGGGTAAGGGGATCTAAAGGAGCTGACAAATCTCAAAGCTGTTCTGACGTATATAATTCTAATTATAATGTATGATGTAAATTGTTATAATAATTAGCATGTTACAAAACCCTTCCCTTCTACTTCACGTACCCCAATGTTTTCTCATGTTAATTTCCTGAACAAAAGAAAATAACCAAAAAATAACCCTTCAAAGCATACCAACACAGTTGGTATGCTTTGAACATAATTTAGTGATAATTGTTATGTGCATATAGTCAACAGATATTGTTTTGTTCCACCATACATCTTCATTTCTGATTATATGTTGAAGTCCTTAATTCATTGTACCCCAGACTACCCCGTGCTGGCTTTCGATGGGAGAAAGAAGGTGGTTTTCAGCAACGTGTCCTGGATGGGTGGAAAGAACCAGTTCCTGGGTATTGCCTATCTGGTCATTGGCTCCATGTGTGTTGTAATGTCAATAGTCATGCTCATTGTCTACGCTAAGTTCAAGTTCCCAGATGAAGAGTAATTTAGGACGTGTCCAGGGCTGTTGTTGTTGCAGAACCCATTAGGGCTCTGCAGCCCACCTTGTAACTGATTTTCTCCTTAGCATTTGATATGGGCCATTCATTGAAGAGTCAGAGTGGACCATCGGACATTGGTTTTCAATGGTTTTTATTGATAGGACTCCGTGGCAAGCCTGCTCTAGGCAGTGCCTGGAGTGTACAGACGTGCAAAATCATGGCAGTTTATGATGGAGAGTATGAAGCCTAGGACAGTTGTACGGTATAAAATACATGCCATTGACACATGTTTGTTTTATACTTTTTGCGATAAATATGTTAGCCAAGGACCTTCTGATGTTTGTTTTTTTTCTCTATATATATAATATTAGATTTTTTTTTCATTAGACAGGTCATTCTTCTCAGGCTTTTGGAGTTTTGGTTTTTTTCTTTGTACAGAGTTTGGGTATTGAAAGCCATATTCTTGAACATTGAAAATGGTTTCAATGTGTGTATTGCATTCTCTTTTAAAAAACCTATTGACTGTGTTTTACTATTTGCTCAGGGTAATGGTTACATACTGCAATATAAACATGTATGGGTTTACTTGAGTATATTAATAACATCTGTTAAGTTTTATCTATGGACAAACATTTTCCTTTCTATTAGAATATTTTCTTAAATAAAACTAATTTTCCCAGAATCTCAGAAATTCTGTCTTTGTATTGTGAGTGTCATTGGGACATATTTTATTATGTATTTGGATTGTTACTCTTCTGCTATCAAACGGTGTCACACCCTTTACTCACAGCCGAAACCCCGCCCAGTGGAGTCCTTAGTACAGCTCCAATCATGGAAAATCAATAACATTCTGCAAAACATCAGTCATTTAAAAGGGTGACATTATGTCATCCTCGTCGTATGCATCAGAATTTACGCCATGAAACAATAGGTAGACAGGTGATGAAAAGTCTTTGATTTAACGCAGTATTATCAAGGAAAGACACCAATGGGAGCATTAACCAAGCATATTCATTAAGACGATGCGTGTACATGATTCTTATATTTTTTATTAAAGTAAAACTAGCAAAATAATAGATACTATAGAACAATAGATATCATTTGATATTATTATTAGGATTCATTTTGCATGACAGTTCCTCCCTTTTATTGGAATACAAATAAATACACAGTCTGAACTGTAATGGTGGTACTCTATGTTATGTGATTTAGAAATGAGATAAAATACCTAAAACCCATGACAAGACCCTATTAGGCGTAGGGGAAAACTAATGGGACAAGAAGAAGCAACCTTGACAGTTATACAAAGTGTAACAGAGTTGCATTTGATAGGACAAATGAATAATGAATAACAAATGAAAGTATAGAATGCAAGAGTTTATAGTAACATTAATAAAAAAAAAAAAAACCTTTTCTGAATTCTAAATTCACATGTATCTAAGAACTCAGAAAGTCGAACTTAGTGTGGCTTAGTAATGTAGTTGATACACACATTTAATTAAACTGTTAATTATTAAAATCAGGCATCAGGTCTTGAGCCTATACGTCAAATCATGATCATGCTCCAACACATAATTATAATCATATTACATTTTGTAATAATGGCTGGTATTTGAATTACATTAAAGCGGATGTTATGAGTGAATGCACTTCTTGTGGCGGATGACGGGTTGATGGCATAGATGTACAGTATTAGTCAATAAAAAGGTTGACAGAAGCGCTACCATCATTGACCTCTAGATGGCAAAATCTACTGCCTATCACTATGTAGTCGAAATGCTAAATGGGCGGTGTAGTTTTAATCTGCTGCTTTCTATTGAATTTCCACCCACAGAGACGACAAGTACCACAATCCCTTGCACCAATAAATATGACGGCCACTGTCTGCGGCGTTTTGACAGCAGCACTCGTTGGTCAGCGTTGCCATTGATGCAGTAGTCCAATTTTCAGCCTTGTTTCTTTATTCACTGTTCAGTCTACGAACGGTCATCGTTGACCGCTCAAGAAGATGTCCGACGGAGGAGGGGGTGAAGAAAATGCTGGCACCATGGAAGTGTCGGCTGTCCAAACGGTAGCCGATACCTCTGTGTTGCAGAAACACATTCGCAAACTTGTCCCATTGCTGCTGGAAGATGGCGGCGAGGCCCCAGCCTCTCTGGAAACCGCCCTGGAGGAGAAGAGCTCAGTGGAGCAGATGAAGAAATTTCTCTCTGATCCACAAATTAACTCAATCCTCGTCGAGAGAAGTTGCCTGAAAGGTTGGTGTCCTAAATACAACAATATACATATATATGTCCACTTATCGGAATGATCCGTCTGATCGATGACAATGAAAGGTGCCCGTACCCGAAGCACACAAAGGCAAACACGCATGTTTCTATTGTAATGTTGGCAGATGTTTATTAATGTGGTGTTGCCAAATGTTATGGCGACCAAAACACAGTTGTGCAAATTAGCCATTCCAGCTTCTGACAGTAACATTACCACGAATGGCAATGGGCGTGGTGATTTTTTTTTCTGCAATAAAGATAACTCAACTTGGGCCAATAACCGTATACATTTGATAATTTGTAATAGACTGGACACTATATTTATTTTTTTATATAGCTCTATTTGGTCAACAATGTTCTATTGTTGTGTAGCTAGCCTAGCGGTCAACAGCTTAAGGCATTTGGATCATATGAACTCGCTTCTGTCAATGTTAACTTTTTCGTTGCCAAATCGTGATCGAATACAATGCTTAAGCACTCTCTGATGTTGTGATTTTGGACCACCCTCATTCACATGACAAACTGCTGATTCTATTTTTGGGTCATGACAGACTCTCAAGCACTGCAGTGAGATGGCAGTTTCTGCAGATCTAGGGTAGCTTTTGAAACCGATGACCTCACTTGCAAGGGAGGGTGCGGTACTGGATAATAAAAGTCATCTGATAGACCGATAGGCAAGCAATAGTGTTGATTCATAGCCTCTACCCATCTATGTCTAACAATCATGCAATCAATGTATTGGATGTAAACAGTTGTTTCATCATTGTATGTGTATGCAATAATATATGCTCTTTCACATGGTCCAGTATCTAAAATATAATGTCACTCCTTTTGTTACAGAGGATGTCGGAGATGAAGGAGAGGAAGAAAAGGAGTCAATCGCTTACAACATCAGCATCGATATCCACTATGGGATAAAGTCCAACAGGTAGCCAATGATGTAAAATTGTATCATTGTTTTATAATACCATTAGTCCATACATTTCTTAGCATGGATTGCATAGGTCCTGGGTGGAATCAGAAGTTACGATAAGATAATACTTTGTTACCAGACAGGATATTCTGTGCTTATATTGACATCCTCTTTATTGGGACCACTTTTCTAACAACTATACTTGCTGTCTACCCCCCAGCCTGGCCTTCATCAAGAGGGCGGGCGTGGTGGATGCAGACAAGCCCATCTCCACTCAGGTGCGCGTGCTGACCCTGAGTGAGGACTCCCCCTACGAGACTCTGCACTCATTCATCAGCAATGCTGTCGCTCCATTCTTCAAGTCCTACATCCGGGAGTCTGGCAAGGCTGATCGGTGAGACTGAGAATTCGATATCCAGGTTGCCATGGTGACTGTCTAAAATTGGCAAAAGTTGGCGTCTGTAATTCCACACTTGCATTTCTACTGCTACAGTTAACAATGGTCAGGCAGTAGCTGTAAGGTCAGGAATTTTCTTTGCTCCTTTTCTAAAGCCATGTCAGCCTTTTCACACCATACTATAAACATGGTCCAGCTATAAGTTACAGACAGCCCTGCTTGAAATTCTGTGTTTCTCTTGGTTACCTTTTGCAGTTTTTCCAGAATGACTCGGCAAGAGATACTACCCCTAGTGGTAGACTAAAATAACTACAACAGAAATTATCCCAGTGCTCAAAATATATTAAAAATTCCTTGCTTAATGTTTTTCGCAGTGTAGTTGTTTAACTGCACTGTTGTTAATTGTTGACATTGTTCTAACATTACCATGTATGAAGAACTTCTTCATACATATATAACTGATCTTGAAATTGACCCTGAGACTTAAGAAATATAATTGTTCCCCTCATGAATTATCATTGACTACAATCATTGCCCAACGCTAAAGTGACATGTAGTTTGACAGCACACATTTGGTATCATCCTCTCCTTTAACTTGCTAGGGATGGGGACAAAATGGCTCCCTCCGTTGAGAAGAAGATCGCCGAGCTGGAGATGGGCCTGCTCCACCTACAGCAGAACATCGAGATCCCGGAGATCAGCCTCCTGATCCACCCCATCATCACCAACATTTCCAAGCAGTGCTATGAGCGCAGCGAAAAGCCCAACGTCACAGACTTCGGGGACAAGGTGGAAGACCCCACCTTCCTGAACCAGCTGCAGTCTGGGGTCAACCGCTGGATCCGGGAGATTCAGAAGGTGAGGTGTTGTTGTGAGTTCTCTGGTCAATGCTTGCCCATGTGAAAAGACATTGGTGGACATTTTCAGTTTGTTCAATTGAAAACAAAGCAAGCTGGTGAATATTTTATCGGGATATGTGATCATTGGTTTAGCTTTTGATATAAGAGCATGCAAGATGAGAAAAATAAATGGCATATGTAAAGGAAATATCTTTACTTTTTGTTGAGAGCCATGGTGTATTTAAGTTATCGATTAGATGAAATAATAAAAATCCCATTGTTGATGCATTTACTTGGCTAACGCTTGTGATTTCTTGCATTTGAAATCATGGCTTTGCTTTTAAAGACAATACACATATTCCATTCGTTGGTGCTCATTGTTGATTTTCTTTTTCTTAATTCCTGTCCTGCAAAGGTGACCAAGCTGGACCGTGACCCGGCTTCCGGCACAGCCCTGCAGGAGATCAGCTTCTGGCTGAACTTGGAGCGGGCCCTGAACAGGATCCAGGAGAAGAGGGAGAGCCCAGAGGTGCTGCTCACCCTGGACATCCTGAGACACGGCAAACGCTTCCATGCCACAGTCAGCTTCGACACAGACACTGGTGCGATCTTTATTTATTATTATTATTATTATTATTATTATTATTATATTTTTTTATTATGCGTTTTGAAAAGTTGTCAAAAAAATTATTAATAAGGATGGCGACTAAGATGGTGTTGGCAAACAAAGTCAACGTTTGGTCAACAATTTCCGTGTATGTTAATTCATAATCATACTTTTCTCCCATGGCCACAGGCCTGAAGCAGGCGGTGGAGACGGTCAATGACTACAACCCCCTGATGAAAGACTTCCCACTCAACGACCTGCTGTCGGCCACCGAGCTCGACAAAATCCGCCAGGCTCTGATGGCGATCTTCACCCACCTGAAGAAGATCAGGAACACCAAGTACCCCATCCAGAGGGCCCTGCGTCTCGTGGAGGCCATCTCCCGCGACCTCAGCTCCCAGCTGCTCAAAGTGCTGGGCACCAGGAAGCTCATGCATGTGGCCTACGAGGAGTTTGAAAAGGTGGGTGTGAGTTTTTTGACCTCCCTGTAGCAGAACGGCTAGATCATGCCTGGCCATCTTGTGTGAAAAATAGAAGCGTCCATGGCCTTTTCCTGTTTATTTCTCTTCATCACGCTCTCAATGCCATTAGCCAGCTTTATACTCTATTCACAGTGCTTTATGTTTATATATTGTTATTTGTAATTATGTTCTCCTTGAACATTATATCGCCTTAAATGTAGACTTTGCTCTGTCTTCGTCAAGGTTTATCCAATCCTATGCACAAAATGTATGTCATTTCAGTTCTAACCCCCTGAGATGTCTGTGTGTGTGGCTAGGTGATGGTGGCGTGCTTCGAGGTGTTCCAGACCTGGGAGGACGAGTACGAGAAGCTGCAGGTCCTCCTGAGGGACATCGTGAAGAGGAAGCGCGAGGAGAACCTCAAGATGGTGTGGCGTCTAAGCCCCGCCCACAGGAAGCTGCAGTCCCGCCTGGACCACATGAGGCGCTTCAGGAGGCAGCACGAGCAGCTGAGGGCCGTGATTGTTCGAGTCCTCAGGCCTCAGGTGATGATAATGTTACACTCTGCTCAGCCTACACATCCTAAAACACAAAGGAGAGCAAACGTCCCGTATCAAGATGATTTGAAACTTACTGTAAACAAAATGAGGATTTTATGATGAACATAATTTATTCAAATATATATATGTGTGTGTGTGTGTGTGTGTGTGTGTGTGTGTGTGTGTGTGTGTGTGTGTGTGTGTGTGTGTGTGTGTGTGTGTGTGTGTGTGTGTGTGTGTGTGTGTGTGTGTGTGTGTGTGTGTGTGTGTGTGTGTGTGTGTGTGTGTGTGTGTGTGTGTGTGGCACCTTTTTAAAAACAAGATACTAAAAACATTTAAAGCAATGGCAACAGTTGCAGCCAATGCACTTTAGATGCACTATATATGGTATTTCACTAGTTTTTCTACATTGAACTAGTTGAGGAGCTCAGTTTGTATGTGTTGACCCTGGATCCCCTGTGGCTCCAGATCTCGGCCGTGCCGCAGCACGCCCCCGGGGAGGCGGTGGAGCCCCAGGACATCAAGGTGGCCGAGGTGCTGTTTGACGCGGCCGACGCCAACGCCATCGAGGAGGTCAACCTGGCCTACGAGAACGTCAAGGAGGTGGACGGCCTGGACGTGTCCAAGGAGGGCATGGAGGCGTGGGAGGCGGCCATGAAGCGCTATGACGAGCGCATCGACCGCGTGGAGACCCGCATCACCGCCCGCCTGCGGGACCAACTGGGCACCGCCAAGAACGCCAACGAGATGTTCCGCATCTTCTCGCGCTTCAACGCGCTGTTTGTGCGCCCGCACATCCGCGGCGCCATCCGCGAGTACCAGACGCAGCTGATCCAGCGCGTGAAGGACGACATCGAGTCGCTGCACGACAAGTTCAAGGTGCAGTACCCCCAGAGCCAGGCCTGCAAGATGAGCCACGTCCGCGACCTGCCGCCGGTGTCCGGCTCCATCATCTGGGCCAAGCAGATCGACCGGCAGCTGACGGCGTACATGAAGCGGGTGGAGGACGTGCTGGGGAAAGGTTGGGAGAACCACGTGGAGGGGCTGAAGCTCAAGCAGGACGGGGACAGCTTCAGGGCCAAGCTCAACACGCAGGAGATCTTCGACGACTGGGCCCGCAAGGTATGGGTCCGACAGTTCAGGGATTGTTGTGTGTTACTGCTTTTAAAAGATTTGTGAAGATGAAAATCCTTCCCTTTCATGAAAATCAAGAAATATCCCATTGATAATTTGTGTGTGTACTTCAAGTGGCGATGAATACTTTCCACTAATTATTTCATATGTTGCATTTTCTTCAGTGTGACTCAATTCTATCCCAGACATGCAGTCCACACCTTATTGCCATTTAATTATCCCATGTATTATAATAGGAACTTGTATCCATTTATGATTTACAGTAGTAAACCATAGCATGTTCTCTTCTTTGCATCAACGTTAACAACGCATTTCTATTTCTTCATCAGGTGCAGCAGCGTAACCTGGGCGTGTCCGGCCGCATCTTCACCATCGAGAGCAGCCGCGCGCGCGGCCGCACGGGGAACATGCTGAAGCTGAAGGTGAACTTCCTCCCGGAGATCATCACCCTGTCCAAGGAGGTGCGCAACCTCAAGTGGCTGAGCTTCCGCGTGCCGTTGGCCATCGTCAACAAGGCCCACCAGGCCAACCAGCTCTACCCCTTTGCCATCTCTCTGATCGAGAGCGTGCGCACCTACGAGCGCACCTGCGAGAAGGTGGAGGAGCGCTCCTCCATCTCTCTGTTGGTGGCCGGCTTGAAGAAGGAGGTGCAGGCGCTTGTCACGGAGGGGATCGCTCTGGTCTGGGAGTCCTACAAGCTGGACCCCTATGTCCAGAGGCTGGCAGAGACGGTCTTCAACTTCCAGGAGAAGGTTAGTGGGGAAGTTTCAAATGGTTTTAAATGTCCACGTTGGTGATGGTAATTTAAGTACTATCAAATAAAAGGTGAAGATATTACCTCTTTTCCTCTTTTCACTTTTCATGACAAACTCTTTGATAAAAGCTTGACTTGAACTTTTGAAGAGTGTGTTGTTCCTTTCACACTGGATTCTATAGTCAACCCTTTGTTTCCCCATCACTTACCACCAGGTGGATGACCTCCTGCTGATCGAAGAGAAGATCGATCTGGAGGTGCGCTCGCTGGATACCTGCATGTTTGAGAACAAGACCTTCTCTGAGATCCTCAACCGCATCCAGAAGGCGGTGGACGACCTCAACCTGCACTCCTACTCCAACCTGCCCATTTGGGTCAACAAGCTGGACATCGAGGTGAGCACGGTCATGGTTCAATGGGAGGCAATGGATTGATGCTCAGTCCATATCTGTGTTAAAGCCTCTTTGGAATAAAGCACTGAATGAATGTGAAACCTCGTCTCCCCCCAGATCGAGCGGATCCTGGGGGTGCGTCTGCAGGCAGGCCTCAGGGCCTGGACCCAGGTCCTCCGGGGCCAGATGGAGGACAGGGCTGATGTGGACATGGACACTGAAGCCCCGCAGGCTGGACACAAGCCTGGAGGAGAGCCCAAGATCAAGGTAGGCTATATGGTTCTCTATGGTTCTTCAGTCTGTGATGTCGTTCCATGGGCTAGTGGCAGGTGTTAATTACGCTGCCAGAGACGTATTGGACTGCATGCAGTTCCTCGTGTCAACTTGTCAAGCGTATCGCCGGCCTGCGCGGGCCGAGCTCAGCTGACTGATCCGTGTGTGTTGTAGAACGTGGTCCACGAGCTGAGGATCACCAACCAGGTGATCTACCTCAACCCGCCCATCGAGGACTGTCGCTACAAGCTGTACCAGGAGATGTTCTCCTGGAAGATGGTCATCCTCTCCCTGCCCCGGATCCAGAGCCAGAGATACCAGGTACTTCACTTTGAGTTTTTCTGGGGCTTATTGACATCCAAGATATCAGGGATGGAGGGGAGGAAAATGTGTTGCCTTTTATTCTAAGGCAATGCTGCCCGATACGGCACTCAGCAAAGTGACCACTTAGGTCACAGGCTTGAGTCCTGTACTGGGAATGGTTTTTCATGAAGAGCTTCCTGCTCCCCAGGTTGGTGTCCACTACGAGCTGTCGGAGGAGGAGAAGTTCTACCGGAACGCCCTGACGCGGATGCCTGATGGCCCCGCAGCCCTGGAGGAGGCATACAACTCTGTAGAGGACAACGTCAGTGAGGTGGAGCAGTACGTCAAGGTAGGAACCACCTTTTAGTCCTCTTGAGAAAATGGACTACCACCACTATTACAGATGAATGAATACATACAAACAGTTCAGATTCCTATGGCTACTATGCGCTTTTTCCAGTTTTAGCTTTTATGAAACTAGGCTGTGATTTCTCCAATGATTGTGCAGTATGCTAATACAGTCATACTATAATCACTTCTCCTCCTCTAACAGGTTTGGCTGCAGTACCAGTGCTTGTGGGACATGCAGGCGGAGAACATTTACAACCGCCTGGGTGAAGACCTGACCAAGTGGCAGGCCCTGCTGGTCCAGATCCGCAAGGCCCGCGGAACCTTTGACAACGCCGAGACCCGGAAGGAGTTTGGCCCGGTCATCATCGACTACGGCAAGGTACTGCCCTGGGCTACGGTGACGCGTCATGCTGGCACTGCACTTTGCACTTTGCCATATTGCACCTTTTTGTTACTGCACCTCAGCAACATATCATTGAATCACACTTGTGAATATTCTATTCTGCATAATCTATACACCCACTGTCTGTCTGTGTATGTTGTGTTATATCTGTGTGTGCACCATTAGTTATATGTTGTGTGTTAAAATATTACTGCACATTTGGAGTATGGGGAAACACAATTTCGATCCTCTGTGAAATGACTTGCACTAATTGCATGGTCGGTTTGACAATAAAGTTCACTTTGACTTGTTGGCAGATGAAGCTGCTACCTAAGTTAGACTAAATGCATCTTCTTTTTTTGGTGTTGGATATAAATACACATTTGCTTTCATGCATTTTGCATTTTAGGTCCAGTCCAAGGTGAACCTGAAGTACGACTCCTGGCACAAGGAGGTCCTGAGCAAGTTTGGTCAGATGTTGGGTCAGAACATGCAGGACTTCCACTCCCAGATCTCCAAGGTACCGTTGTCCTTTGCCTTCTTTTAATCATCTTGATTGCACTAGTTACCATGTGATTTGAAATGGTCAATGTTAATCTGTTCTGTGTATTATTGCGTTCCTTCTACAGTCTCGCCAGGAATTGGAGCAGCACTCTGTGGACACGGCCAGCACCTCGGACGCCGTCACCTTCATCACATACGTCCAGACCCTCAAACGCAAGATCAAACAATTTGAGAAAAACGTGGATGTGAGTACTACGTCATTTATACTGTAAGATCTACAGAATGTAGAAAACGTTCCTCTCTACCCGGTTACCTCCTCCATGTTCACGTCCGATCCCCTGAAGTCTCCCTCTGCTCCGCCTTGCAGTTGTTCCGCAATGGGCAGCGTCTGCTGGAGAAGCAGCGCTTCCAGTTCCCGCCGTCTTGGCTGTACATCGACAACATCGAGGGCGAGTGGGGCGCCTTCAGTGACATCATGAAGCGCAAGGACACCGCCATCCAGCAGCAGGTGGCCAACCTGCAGATGAAGATCGTTCAGGAGGACCGCGCCGTGGAGAACCGCACCACCGACCTGCTCACTGACTGGGAGAAGACCAAACCGGTCGGAGTAAGTAGCCCGGAATCCCTCATGTGCTCCAGTCTCAAAAGGTCTTCACAGGCCAACGTTGTACGTCACGTTCCCCCTGGCCCTCCGAGCGGTTAAGGAAAACTCCACGAATGTAGCCCGGAGACGAGAAAATGTGAATGTTCGCGCTACTTTGATTTAAAGTAAAGAGTACTGACGCCTGTGGTCTCCCTCCAGGGGAGCCAACGCCCAGAGGAGGCCCTCCAGTCCCTCACCATCTACGAGGGCAAGTTCGGCCGCCTGAAGGACGACCGGGAGAAGTGTGCCCGGGCCAAGGAGGCCCTGGAGCTCACCGACACCGGCCTGCTCAGTGGCAGTGAGGAGAGGGTGCAGGTACAGAGACACACACACACACACGGTACGACATGCCTGCAAACTAGTCGCCTCCCGTTTTTACTTCAAAATATCTCAACTGCCTGACTAGATTACATTTTAAAGGCTCTTTATTACAGTTTTGTATTGTCTATAAAGTAGCACAATCTTAAATATTTTCCTTTAATAACACTCTCAGCCCTGCAAAACTGTTCTGATGCCCCAAAAAATATACTGAACTAATGAAATTAAATGTAAAAAATAATGTCTTGCGGGTAGCCCTACGTATTTCGTATGAACCTAGGATCGTTGTAATTTGTCTTTTCCGTTCCTTTGGGTTTACAAACATGTCCCCTGGTTCACCTCTGGTGACGTTGCCGGACTAGTTCTGACCACACGGTGTGTCTGGTTCCTAGGTTGCCCTGGAGGAGCTGCAGGACCTGAAGGGAGTGTGGTCCGAGCTCTCCAAGGTCTGGGAGCAGATCGACCAGATGAAGGAGCAGCCATGGGTGTCTGTCCAGCCACGAAAGGTAAAGGAATACGTACATTTTTAATACGGCTGCAGAGTCATGACTATCACTCTTTGACAGTCATGCGCTCTCTGATATGCTTGTGTTCACATGATGTTATATTTTTGTAGACGTTATCTAATGCTTTCCTCCTGCGGTCCACAGCTGCGTCAGAGTCTGGACGCTCTTCTGAACCAGCTGAAGAACTTCCCGGCACGTCTGCGGCAGTACGCCTCCTACGAGTACGTCCAGAGGCTGCTGAAGGGCTACATGAAGGTCAGACCTGCGTTCACTGACCGTCTCATCTTGGTGCCTGCAGAATGATACTGAGTGGAGATGGTTTGGTAACACATGTTCCACATCTTTGCCAGGTCAACATGTTGGTCATCGAGCTGAAGTCTGAGGCGCTGAAAGACCGCCACTGGAAGACGCTGATGAAGCGCCTGCATGTGAACTGGGTGCCGTCGGAGCTGACCCTGGGTCAGGTCTGGGACGTGGACCTGCAGAAGAATGAGATGGTGGTGAAAGACGTGATGCTGGTGGCCCAGGGAGAGATGGCCCTGGAGGAGTTCCTCAAGCAGGTGAAGACAACATGAACTGCACCAAAGTGACTCACAGCAAGATAGGGCGTTATGTAATAATGACAAGATTGGACTTTATGCAGTTATAAGTATTTTATTTGTTAAAATGTTTATTGAGCTATATTTAGAAATCATGTACAACAAGCTGGTCCTAAAGGCTAGGACATGACTTGTCCTACTTTACTTTACAATACTAACTCCATGCCAGTCGGTGGTGGTAATGCACCATAACGCTGGGCACCAAATGCCATAAGAAGGATGCGCATCAGGAAAGAAAAGGATATTTCTATCTCTGCCAAGCATTTGCGTGATTTCTTGCCAGGAGTCAACACCATTTGTCTTTATATTCTTTCATGGACGAATTATAGAAATGTGGGGAATTATATAAAACGGGGCACTCCCTCTCTTTTAAACATGCATCCATTTTGTTATCTGGAGGGCTTGCTATGCGCACAGTCAGCACGGTCACCAATTTGTGGCTGTCCACACATGGGTCCAATCAGAGCCACACAGACCAATGAGCACCCTCAGGAAACGGGGATGTGAATATTCAGAATCCGGCTTTACGTTGCTCTGAACCTCCGTCCAGATCCGCGAGGTGTGGAACTCGTACGAGCTGGACCTGGTCAACTACCAGAACAAGTGTCGCCTCATCCGGGGCTGGGACGACCTCTTCAACAAGGTCAAGGAGCACATCAACAGCGTGTCTGCGATGAAGCTGTCCCCATACTACAAGGTGAGTGCAGCTGCCTACAGGTCAGAGGTCAATAAGCCGGTGGTTCCCAACACCTTTTCATGCTGTGATCCACCTGTGGAGTTTCTTTATGGTCCAGGAAGCACCAAATTCATTTTCAGCATTCATATAAGCCACACATTTTAACACAATGTCACAAGTCAGGTGTATTATTTATCAATGAATTCGTCCCCTTTCCCGTCTTCAAACATGGATGGTAATGATCAAATTAAGCAGACATGGCATCCATTTTGTCCCCAGCAGTGACCCACGTATTGGTCGTGACCCACAGTTTAAGAACCCCTGCATCAAGCCAGCCTGTCCGCCCGCACACCAAGTCATACAATCATCTCACGGTTCGTTCCTGTTTCCCTTCGTGCCCCTCCATCTCCCAGGTGTTTGAGGAGGATGCTCTGAGCTGGGAGGACAAGCTGAACCGCATCATGGCTCTGTTTGATGTGTGGATCGACGTGCAGCGCCGCTGGGTGTACCTGGAGGGCATCTTCACAGGCAGCGCAGACATCAAACACCTGCTGCCCGTGGAGACCCAGAGGTTCCAGAAGTGAGTCAGACTTCCAGGCTTGGGCCAAGATGGTCTGTTTAATGTATTTATCAGCTGAAACATTTTGGATTGGATGGACTCTTTGGATGGAAGCATCTGATAAATAACTAAAGACTGCTAACTAAAAGACTTGCTCATTGGACTCAAAGACTCAAAGACCCAAATTTCTCCTTTGGGATTAATGTAGCCTTACATCTTGTCTAATGCAGTAAGTGTTTAACAAAGTGCACACCATCATCATACCACGGCTCATATCGCCACCATCTTTGTTCTCTCTTTCTCCCCCAGCATCAGCGCAGAGTTCCTGACCCTGATGAAGAAGGTGACCAAGTCTCCCTTGGTGATGGACGTGCTGAACATCCAGGGGGTGCAGAGGTCCCTGGAGAGGCTGGCTGACCTGCTGGGTAAAATCCAGAAGGCTTTGGGAGAATACCTGGAGAGAGAGCGGTCTTCCTTCCCCCGGTAGGTGTTCTCCATTTTTAGATATGTCTCTAGAGTTGTGACATTTCTTACATTTATGTTTTATTCCAATAAACTGCAATGCAAACTGAAAAATAAGTGTAATATGTAAAATAAGTAAGAATTGCCCGTACATCTTGAAGACATTACAGACATTCATTGTCATTATATTATGAATCTGCATATTATTGAGTAGTTGGTAGACATAGTTGATGTTGGGTTGGTTTTAATGTCCTTTGAGGATTCTGGGGCACACTCTTGTGATGTCTGTCTTATGTCTTCTAGTTGAGATGAAACGTAACGAGCGACGTGTTCCTCTCTGCCATTAGGTTCTACTTCGTGGGAGACGAGGACCTGCTGGAGATCATTGGTAACAGCAAGAACGTGGCCAAGCTGCAGAAGCACTTCAAGAAGATGTTTGCGGGCGTCTCCAGCATCCTGCTGAACGAGGACAACACGGAGGTGCTGGGCATCTCGTCCCGCGAGGGAGAGGAGATCCTGTACAAGACGCCCGTCTCCATCACCAAGCACCCCAAGATCAACGAGTGGCTCACCCTGGTGGAGAAGGAGATGAGGGTGACCCTGGCCAAGCTGCTGGCCGAGTCCGTCACCGAGGTCACGGACTTCAACAAGGGCGACGCCGTGGACCTCAGCCAGTACATCACCTGGATCGACCGCTACCAGGTGGGTTGGACATGTGTAGAGAGTGGGGTCATCAGGAGGGTGGCAAAGTGGGTCACAGTGGAAAACAAACGTGGTCTTGTGCATACATATGGTACACAGTTCATAACCTCTCTGAGGGGAATCCTCCAGCATAATAATAATCGTATTATATGCGCATAAATGGTTAATATCCAGAGTAAAAACAGATTTAATGATGATGAAATGCAATAGGCAAAGACAAATTATACATAGAATGCAGGCAGTAAGGTACAAAGAAAAGAAAATGCTCATAAAATAACAGTAAAATATCTCACCAAATGTGAGTATTACAGAACTGTAAAAACCAACGTATTAAAGTGCCATGTCACCCTGCCCCTCCCCCCCAGGCCCAGCTGGTGGTGCTGTCCACCCAGATCGCCTGGTCGGAGAACATCGAGTCTGCGCTGACCACGGTGGCGGCCGGCGGGGACATGTCTCCCATGCATAGCGTGCAGCAGAACGTTGAGGCCACCCTGAACGTCCTGGCCGACACCGTGCTGATGGAGCAGCCCCCGCTGCGCAGGAGGAAGCTGGAGCACCTGGTGGGTGAAGCTCAAACTCACAAGTAGGGCTGGGTGATGTGGAAAAATGTACTGCCGCAAGGGATTCTTAAACGATATGGCAATTCCAGGTATTGAACCGTACCATATAAGTACAAGTTTTTTTTCTAAATCATGTTGAGGGATTGATGCAGCTTCTCATCAGAAACACTATTGATTCACATTGATGATTACAACCCTGAACGTGTCCTCCCTTCCTCCCAGATCACAGAGCTGGTCCACCAGCGAGACGTGACCCGGAGGCTGATCAAGAACAAGATCGACAACCCCAAGTCCTTCGAGTGGCTCAGCCAGATGCGCTTCTACTTCGACCCCAAGCAGACGGACGTGCTGCAGCAGCTGTCCATCCAGATGGCCAACGCCAAGTTCAACTACGGCTTCGAGTACCTGGGCGTCCAGGACAAGCTGGTGCAGACGCCCCTGACCGACCGCTGCTACCTCACCATGACCCAGGCCCTGGAGGCCCGCCTCGGAGGGTCGCCCTTCGGTATGCACAGCCGGCGGGGGGAAGCCTGGGTGTTCACACCTGGACTGGGATACAATTTGTGGCTCGCGTGCTGACATAATTGTAATGGAATTATACAGGCATTACTACAATTACTTTTTTCCATGTAGAAAAAATACATTTTCATCAAGACAGATCGATGTATGTATTACAATGTAGCTTAATATGCATGCATGTTTTATAGTGTCCGCATATTTTACCTTTCACATGATGATTCATGATTGAATTGATTCAGCCTGCAGTGAAACGAGTCCCGTCGTAGCCACAGAGAGATGTGTTTCAGCAGCTCACTGTGAATCCAACCCCCTCCCCTCCCCTCCCAGGGCCGGCTGGAACAGGGAAGACTGAGTCTGTCAAGGCCCTGGGACACCAGCTGGGCCGCTTCGTCCTGGTGTTCAACTGCGACGAGACCTTTGACTTCCAGGTGCGCCGTCACGGTTCACTGTCGTCGGTCTGCAATGCAGACCCTCCTTAATCCATGTTTGATGGTGTCCATTGCTACATGCACATCTTGTGTGATCACATGCATCACATTTTTAGTAAATTTTTTTAAGTCAGTTTTTATTTGCTATCATTATTTTAGTGTTTTACTTGAATGTATTGTACATGCATATTCCATTATCCTATTTTGAGTATTAATAATTGCAGCCTTTTCCCCCATGACCAATGACTGAATCTAAAGCTCACACGGTTGTTTGGTGCTCTGCAGGCCATGGGGCGTATCTTCGTGGGCCTGTGCCAGGTGGGCGCCTGGGGCTGCTTCGACGAGTTCAACCGTCTGGAGGAGAGGATGCTGTCGGCCGTGTCCCAGCAGGTCCAGTACATCCAGGTGGCCCTGAGGGAGCACAGCAACCCCAACAGAGACCGCAGTACGTCGGCTTGTGTTTCACTCATACTTGAAGCTGGGGGCTGTTTGGGGAAAAAGCAATACTACTTGTTTGTGGGAGGTGTGCCTTTTATAAAAAGTAAAACCTGACCTCTGAAGTCTTAAAGCGGTCAGGTCTTCACAAAGGGATCATCTCAGTGGTTGAACTTCACAGGGAACGAGAAAAATGGAAGTGCTATTGAACTGATTGATTTGTGCCAAATACTTTTGTGATTTGCTTGGTGTTGCGGGACTATTTCTTGGCCTGTTTGGTTATTCTCAACACTTATTTATTATTATTACTTATTTGAGTTCACTTTTTTTTCCATAGTTTTGATGAAATGAAAGGGAATATAAATAATTAATGTGAAGAACAGTAGTAAGAGCCAAGAGAAAAATGTAAATAGAAATTTTGAGAAAGATCACTCACTCAAACATGTCAATATTAACAATAACTGAGCTCTTTCTTTCTCTCTTTTTTAAAGGTGCACCCATCACCACGGAGCTGCTGAACAAGCAGGTGAAGGTGAGCCCGGAGATGGCCATCTTCATCACCATGAACCCGGGCTACGCCGGGCGCTCCAACCTGCCGGACAACCTGAAGAAGCTGTTCCGCAGCCTGGCCATGACCAAGCCCGACCGGCAGCTCATCGCCCAGGTCATGCTCTACTCCCAGGGCTTCCGCACCGCCGAGATCCTGGCCAAGAAGATCGTGCCCTTCTTCAAGTACGGCTCGTTGGTTTAGTTTTTTTTGTATAATTTGTTTTCCATACTTTTTTTTTTTTTGGTCAGAATTGCTAATGCCTCAACTGTCATCCTTTTGAAATCCATGGCAAAGTTGATTTGCTGTTTACATCTTAAAAGATGAAGGATGATACAACGTGATTGACGTATTCCAATGAATGGATTGTAACGTTTAAACCAAACGCCTCCCGCCTCCTGCTTGACCGCCTGATGTCTGATGTGCGGTCCAGGCTGTGTGACGAGCAGCTGTCGTCCCAGAGCCACTACGACTTCGGCCTGCGGGCCCTGAAGAGCGTGCTGATCAGCGCCGGCAACGTGAAGCGCGAGCGCATCCAGCGCATCAAGAGGGAGAAGCGGGAGCGCGGGGAGAACGTGGACGAGAACGAGATCGCGGAGAACCTGCCTGAGCAGGAGGTGGGTGCATGGACCACCTCGCTGGCCCGTTATCTGAGTTCACACTGAAGAGAGGGAAAGGAAAAACCTCATCAGGATTATAAAAAAAAAAAATTCTCCATATTTGTGTTGTATGTACTATCCCTCTGAAGCTTATTTAAGAGGAGCCATTTTGAAATGATATGCATGGTGATAGTGTTCATATATCCCGTTTCCTTTTGCATGATAAACCCGTAGTATCACGCCCACTATAAAGGGTCTCGTGTTCTTTTAACAGCTACATTAACGCAGCGTTACTGCGAGATCACAATGTTTAAATGATCCCTCCGAACGTCATGTGAATATATTGAGTGTGTTCTTTGCTTAGTGTCTCTCTGACGTACGTCCCTGTGCTCTCTCTCCCTGGTCCAGATCCTGATCCAGAGTGTGTGTGAGACCATGGTGCCCAAGCTGGTGGCGGAGGACATCCCCCTGCTCTTCAGCCTGCTCTCGGACGTCTTCCCCGGGGTGCAGTACATGCGGGGGGAGATGACGGCCCTCAGGGAGGAGCTGAAGAAGGTGTGCGCCGAGATGTACCTCACCTACGGGGATGGAGACGACGTGGGCACCATGTGGGTGGAGAAGGTATGGAGTACTTGTTCTTGCCATAATCTTCTAGCCTTCAAAAAATGCATGCATTCACATACAAGGAATTAGTTGTCTTCATCTACACTGTTCTGTGTCTCTCCCAGGTGTTGCAGCTGTACCAGATCACCCAGATCAACCACGGCCTGATGATGGTGGGGCCCTCCGGCAGTGGCAAGACCATGGCCTGGAGGGTGCTGCTCAAGGCCCTGGAGAGGCTGGAGGGCATGGAGGGCGTCGCCCACATCATCGACCCCAAGGCCATCAGCAAGGACCACCTGTATGGCACCCTGGACCCCAACACCCGCGAGTGGACGGACGGCCTGTTCACGCACATCCTCAGGAAGTAGGGCGCTTTCATTGGCAACAAATCCAAAGAAAAACCTAGAATGATGTATACCATATTTTTTATTATATACATACTGTATCATTTTCCTCTTCTTCCTTCATGTCTTCCCTCTGAAATGCATGGCAGCATAACCCACCCATAACCCTAACCCTCTGCTCTCCCCTCTCCCCCCAGAATCATCGACAACGTGCGCGGAGAGCTGCAGAAGCGGCAGTGGATCATCTTCGACGGTGACGTGGACCCGGAGTGGGTGGAGAACCTGAACTCTGTGCTGGACGACAACAAGCTGCTGACCCTGCCCAACGGAGAGCGCCTCAGTCTGCCCCCCAACGTGAGATTGGATTCTGGTTTCAGTGTATTGAAACGTGTCCCTGCAGTTGATCAAACGTTGGTGACAAAACAACATCGCCGCCTCTGATTGGCTCAAATGAGTGCCAGGTGATGTCATACACTAGACAATCTCGGGACGTGACATCACCTGGCATTGTCAAGCCAATGAAACATGCATTTGTTATTTCTGTCTGTTGTCTTTGTTCATGCATCATACAAGTACTGTAGGTATGAACGGATGAGTGATTCGTTACATTTGTGATGCTGGTAATGTGACTAGACATTACTGACACCGTAGTTGACCGGTGCTGACCTGGTGCTGACCCCCCCCCTCCTCTCCCTCAGGTGCGCATCATGTTCGAGGTGCAGGACCTGAAGTACGCCACGCTGGCCACCGTGTCGCGCTGCGGCATGGTGTGGTTCAGTGAGGACGTGCTCAGCACCGACATGGTCTTCAACCACTTCCTGGCGCGCCTGCGCAGCATCCCGTTGGACGAGGGGGAGGACGAGGCGGGGCGCATGAGGAAGGGCACCGAGGACGAGGAGGAGACGGCCTCGCCCATGCTGCAGGTTGGAGCCCATCACTCGTGTTTCATAATGAAGTCACTCCTGGACAGAAAGATGGCGCCCAGCTACTTTTTTTTTTTTTTTTTAGAAGCTTGCTAATCAGGTCAACTCATCCAGACATTTGTTCTACATCTGGGCGGACACTTCCCCTTGGTCTCCATGACAACGGAGACCTTGAAATGCATGTCACCACAGCCCGGTCCTTTCCCTGCTAACTCGATCTCCTTTCCTTCGCCCCCCCAGATCCAGAGGGACGCGGCGGCGGCGCTGCAGCCCTACTTCACGTCCACGGGGCTGGTGATCAAGGCCCTGGAGCACGCCTCCAAGATGGAGCACATCATGGACTTCACGCGGCTGCGCTGCATGGGCTCCCTGTTCTCCATGCTGCACCAGGCCTGCCGCAACGTGGCGCTCTACAACAACAACCACCCCGACTTCCCCATGCCCAACGAGCAGCTGGAGAGATACATGCAGGTAGCCGTCACGGGAGCGCCGGGTCAACCCTCACTGCAGCTTTTACTAACTTTTTGTATCTATACAAATCTTTTTTTTTTGCCTTTATGTTCATGAAAAGTTAAAGTAATCCCAAAAACAAGATAGAAAAAAAGAAAAATCTATGTTTTTGTATTGAGCCAATGCTTGTGGATTCAGGCTGTTTGAGCTCTTGGTTACGTATGAATGACTCAGGATATTGTGACTTTTTGACTACAGACTTTGTCAGTTGATTCAGCTCCTTTCCATTGTATCCATTGGAAGCGGTACTTTGATTCTGTCCGTGCCGATTAGGGTTTAATATTTTTCCCGAAAATGACACGAATCAGATCCCGGGAAAACGACCCATTTCCCGGGAATCCCGGGAAATAGCTGGGGTTTTTTTTTGTTGTTGTTTTTTTCTACGCTACTGCGTGACACCTGCTGCAGCGCTAATTATGAAATGCCAGGTGCTGCTTGTCCGTGACTTGTCTT
>OMKI01012677.1:55166-69210 GCA_900302315.1 Phycis blennoides | reverse complement strand
GACCTGTTCAACGAGAAGCGCAGCGAGCTGGAGGAGCAGCAGATGCACCTCAACGTCGGCCTTCGCAAGATCAAGGAGACCGTCGACCAGGTGAGGTTCTCCCCTCCCTCAATGAACCACTCATACTATATACAGTGAGACTGGACAGACCCTCCCTCAATGAACCACTCATACTATATACAGTGAGACTGGACAGACCCTCCCTCAGTGAACCACTCAGACTATATACAGTGAGACTGGACAGACCCTCCCTCAGTGAACCACTCAGACTATATACAGTGAGACTGGACAAGACCCTCCCTCAATGAACCACTCATACTATATACAGTGAGACTGGACAAGACCCTCCCTCAGTGAACCACTCAGACTATATACAGTGAGACTGGACAGACCCTCCCTCAGTGAACCACTCAGACTATATACAGTGAGACTGGACAAGACCCTCCCTCAATGAACCACTCATACTATATACAGTGAGACTGGACAGACCCTCCCTCAATGAACCACTCAGACTATATACAGTGAGACTGGACAGACCCTCCCTCAATGAGCCACTGAGACTATATACAGTGAGACTGGACAGACATTCACGTCGACGTCCACTGCCCCCATTTCCTGCAGCCAGTATTCTGATGGTACCTTTTTGGTCTCATGATGATCTGCATTCCCCCCACCCCCAAGGTGGAGGAGCTGCGTCGCGACCTGAGGATCAAGAGCCAGGAGCTGGAGGTGAAGAATGCCGCCGCCAACGACAAGCTGAAGAAGATGGTCAAAGACCAGCAGGAGGCTGAGAAGAAGAAGGTAAAGCACCACCATCGGGTTCTTATACAGCTTTTTAATACCTGGCAACCACGCCTACATTGCCGAGCATCTATTAATACGTTTGTCTCGTTGCCGTGGTGATTCCAGGTGATGAGTCAGGAGATCCAGGAGTCTGTGTACAAGCAGCAGGAGGTGATCAAGGACAAGCAGCTGAGTGTCAAAGTGGATCTGGACCAAGTGGAGCCTGCAGTTATTGAGGCTCAAAATGGTATAGTTGTGTACATTATTATTGTTTTTCTTTTGATGTGATTTTTGTTTACTGCTGTAATCCAGTAGGACATTCCTTTCTTTGCAACATATAAACTATATTATTGAGGTTAGGGTACTAGGGTACCCAGCCTTTCCCCCAGTCCCTTTCTCAAAAAACATTTGTGTACCTTGAAAAACATTTCCCTTGGCGTCTTGAATGAACAATTTGTCACCCTCAGAGCCCTTTCTGGTTCCTTGCACTGCCACTCACCACCTTTTCTCACTGCCCTCCGCCTCCTCCTCCCCCTTAACTTACCCCCGCGTCAGCCGTTAAGTCCATTAAGAAACAGCACCTGGTGGAGGTGCGCTCCATGGCCAACCCCCCAGCTGCCGTCAAGGTGGCGCTGGAGTCCATCTGCCTGCTGCTGGGGGAGAGCACCACGGACTGGAAGCAGATCCGCTCCATCATCATGAGGGAGAACTTTATCCCCACCATCATCAACTTCTCCGCAGACGACATCAGGTAGACATCGGAAAGGCGTCCAAAACATTCGACTAAAAGAGTGTTATTCTCTCTTCCCCTGTCTCTTTGTCGTTCCCTCTTGCTCCCTGTCCATGCATCTATCCATCTATCTATCCCTCCTTGTCCTGCATCCATCCATCCTCCTTTCTCCCATCCCACCACCACCACCACCACCCCCCAGTGGTGAGCTCTATAAAGAGGCAGCACCTGGTAGAAGTGCGGGCTATGACCAACCCGCCAGCCGCGGTCAAGCTGGCGCTGGAGTCGATCTGCCTGCTGCTTGGCGAGGAGACCAGTGACTGGAAAAAGATCAGACAAGTTTTAATCAGGGACAATTTCATCAGCAGCATAGTCAACTTCTCCTCTGAGGAGATGAGGTACTGGCGTCGATAGAAGAGGACAAGGAAACGCTTCGCCTTCGTCTTTGGATGATCAATCTTTAAATCATTCCGACGTGTTGATTATCAGTATGATTTTTTTTTTTGGTTTTGTTAAAAAATTAAAAAACATTCCGGTTGATTTGTGAAAGAGCAAGATGCAATCTTGTCAAAATGACTCAAAAGAGATGCTGATCATCACTTTTGCGTGATTAACCTTTTCCTGGAATTAACCTTTTCCTGGAATTAACCAAGTGTATCCAGACATAAACTCAAATGGACAGTTGTGACTTTGAAGTTAAATTGGAAATCACATCCATACCTCCATCAAACAACTATTTCACTGACTATTCAGAGCCCACGTATCCTCCATCTTCTCCACATTTCTCCACCCAATCCCCCCTCCTGATGATCTTTTCACTCAATTTCAAATTATTCAAATATAACACAAAAACCCGCTCTCTAGGTTCTTGATTTTCCCTTGACCTCTGAATCTTTAATGTCTCCTAATTCTAGTGACTCCATCCGTGAGAAGATGAAGAAGAACTACATGTCGAACCCCAGCTACAACTACGAGCAGGTCAACCGGGCTTCTCTGGCCTGCGGGCCCATGGTGAAATGGGCCATCGCTCAGGTAAGAACCCCTTCCAGGTTTGCGCACCATTGTATTTTCATTATTATGATACATATTCTGTAGTCCAATTTGAACACTCATGAGTGTTAAAAAAAACGGATAGTAAATTTGAGTGCCTTTAAATAAAAACAATAAATAAATTATCAGTGGAAAATAAATACATTTGGTGTATTTTCCCCTACCCCCTAGTTCTAATGCTTATTGGTGTGAAACAGTTGAGTCTCGCCACCATCCCGGTCTCACCAGCCCTCTCCTCTCTCCCCCTCTCCCCCCCCCAGCTGAACTATGCCGACATGCTGAAGCGCGTGGAGCCGCTGCGCAACGAGCTGCAGAAGCTGGAGGACTACGCCATGGACAACAAGTCCAAGGCGGAGGAGGTGGAGCAGATGATCCGCGACCTGGAGGCCAGCATCGCCCGCTACAAGGAGGAGTACGCTGTCCTGATCTCCGAGGCCCAGGCCATCAAGGCTGACCTGGCCGCAGTGGAGGCCAAGGTAACAGACGCATGTCGCAAAGCGCCCAAGGGTCTTAATGGGATTCACGCAACAACCAAACAAAAACCAGGAGATGTGTATGGTGATTTCGGCAGCTCTGTCCGATGGGACTGCGTGAACGCTGCGTGAAGCCTACAGGCAACACTGGTTTATGGGCTCTACACAAGTTCAAGTTGACTTTGTAACTTTGTCATTTGGTGAAACATTGTTATGAGAAGTCACTGTCATGCGGCCCATGAACACAGCCATTGAGTCTCGTCTTCATGCCCTGTGTGTGCGTTCCCCAGGTGAACCGCAGCACAGCCCTGCTCAAGAGCCTCTCGGCAGAGCGGGAGCGCTGGGAGCAGACCAGCGAGACCTTTAAGAACCAGATGTCGACCATCGCCGGGGACTGCCTGCTGTCGGCCGCCTTCATCGCCTACGCCGGGTACTTTGAGCAGCAGATGAGGCAGAACCTGTTCACCACCTGGTCTCACCACCTGCAGCAGGCCAACATCCAGGTAGCCATCTCTGATGTGGTCTAGTGGGTAGGCTGTTCCACTCCCAAACGGTACTGGGTCCGTTCAGCACTACCTTTAGGCATCCTTGAACAAAATGCCCTAACCTTCTACCTGCTCCTTAGTGACTCGTATCTACATTTGCTTTGGATAAAGCAAATGTTGTTTCAGTTGTAAAATCGTCTTCTGTCTTCGTACAAATTCACACACACAGTTGATGTTGAGACGTGATCTTCACCTGTCGCCCGTTAGTTCCGTACCGACATCGCCCGGACGGAGTACCTGTCTAATGCGGACGAGAGGCTGCGCTGGCAGGCCAGCTCCCTGCCCGCAGACGACCTGTGCACAGAGAACGCCATCATGCTGAAGAGATTCAACAGGTACGTGATGCGGGGGGCGATGTCCAGAGGATTAGGGGGTTACATCCCAACACCTTGATCAAATGATCCTAAAGATAGCATGACTGGTCCTGGGCAGGTTTTCATCTAGTTGTGTTTTTCAGGTACCCACTCATCATCGATCCATCGGGCCAGGCCACAGAGTTTATCATGAACGAGTACAAGGACCGCAAGATCACCAGGACCAGCTTCCTGGACGACGCCTTCAGGAAGAACCTGGAGAGCGCCTTGCGTTTCGGAAACCCCCTGCTGGTGCAGGTAATGGCCCGGCTGTTTTGTCCCCCCCCCCCTCAGGCCTTACACATGCAATGACTTCGGCAAACTCACCGTGTTTGTTTTTATCCCGTCAGGACGTGGAGAGCTACGACCCCATCCTCAACCCCGTGCTCAACAGGGAGGTGCGCAGGACAGGGGGCCGCGTCCTCATCACCCTGGGAGACCAGGACATTGACCTGTCCCCCTCGTTCGTCATCTTCCTCTCCACCCGAGACCCCACCGTGGAGTTCCCGCCTGACCTGTGCTCCCGCGTGACCTTCGTCAACTTCACCGTGACGCGCAGCAGCCTGCAGAGCCAGTGCCTCAACGAGGTCCTCAAGGCCGAGAGGCCGGACGTGGACGAGAAGCGCTCGGACCTGCTCAAACTGCAGGGTGAGAGCACTGCAGAGGACTGCTCACTGGGGATGGGAACATAGAGGAACGGGGAGCAACAGGGATTCAAATGACAGCCAGTGTTAACCAACTCGTTTTAACCAGTCGTTTTGTATCCGCTTGATCAGTCAATTCATTTTGAGACGTTTGGAAATTTGGTTTGAATAAATGATCAGAACCATCAACATACTGTAGGCAAACGGGTACAGAACAATTGTTGCCAGACTGTGTTGGAGTGGCAACTACATTTTAAAAGGACATCCGGGAGTAAACGATATTGGTGTAAACAATGTTAGGACCGTGCAGAACATCTTGTTTCTACTAAATTAAGCTGTAAGTGACAAATAGGTGCTGTTTAATTGTATTCCACATTCACCATGTTGACTTGAAGGGCACTTCCTTGACGTTTGTTTCTCCAGGTGAATTCCAGCTGCGCTTGCGGCAGCTGGAGAAGTCTCTGCTGCAGGCCCTCAACGAGGTCAAGGGTCGCATCCTGGACGACGACACCATCATCACCACGCTGGAGAACCTGAAGAAGGAGGCGGCCGAGGTGACCCGCAAGGTGGAGGAGACGGACATCGTGATGGCCGAGGTGGAGGCGGTGTCCCAGCAGTACCTGTCTCTCTCCTCGGCCTGCAGCAGCATCTACTTCACCATGGAGGCCCTCAACCAGGTCAGAACATCACATGCATCGTGTTTCTCTACAAGTTAAATGTGGGTCTCTTTGAATATGAAAAACGTCTTTTTTAATGATTTTCAAAACTCAGCCGTCTTGATATTCCCCGTGTGTTCAGATTCACTTCCTGTACCAATACTCCCTCCACTTCTTCCTGGACACGTACCACACGGTGCTGTACGAGAACGCCAGCCTGAAGGGCATCAGTGACCACACCCAGAGACTGGACCTCATCACCAAGGACCTCTTCCAGGTGGGAACACCATACTGCACTTCATTATTCATCACACCGCAGCAGTAGGACACTTTAACAGATTAACATTTTTGTATGAATATGCAAACAAATCTACAAAAAAACAAGAATGGCAATAGAAGAAATTATTGTAAATGTAAAACATTGACCATAGTGGTAAACATAGTTGACTATTGATGCTACATTATTTACAGGCATGAACAGGGGACCCGTTTTGAGTTGAGACTTTTGAATGCAGGTTGATTGAGTTTGTATTATTTGCGGTTGCAGGTTGCGTTTAACAGAGTGGCGAGAGGTATGCTTCACCAAGACCACATCACCTTCGCCATGTTGTTGGCTAGGATCAACCTCAAGGGCATGACCACGTAAGACTACTCACTCACTCACTCCCTCGCTCTCAAAAGAAACCCATGAGTACTTCCGTTTCAGTTTCTCAACGTGACATGGGGAACCTGCTCTCTCTGCAGCGAGCGCTCCTTCGATGTGGAGTTCCTGCACTTCCTGCGCAGTAAGGAGATCGTGTTGACGGGCATGTCCTTGCCCAAGGTCAAGGGTCTGACCACGGAGCAGTGTGAAGCCATGGTCCGGCTCAGCCGCACGCCCGCCTTCAAGGACCTGGTGTCCAAGGTGGAGGAAGACGAGGTGAGGCTCTGCTGATGCATTCAGGGGCTTTGAAGGGATGTTGAATTCATTGTTCGTATGGTCAAAACGTTTTATGTAAAATAAAATAAAAAAAACATGGTCTCATTTATTTATTTATTAAATTTTCCTCCAGCAATTCTTCATGTGGTTGGAGAGCAACACTCCAGAACTGTCTGTTCCTTACCTGTGGTCTGAAGAGAAGCAGTCCAGTGAGTATTTTGGAGACATTATTTTCATTCATTTTATTTAGTCAAACTTTTTGGTTGGAGATTTAGATCTGTCAAAGCAGATAAATTGTGTTATGTCTTATTGTACTGCACTCTAACCTTTTCCGTCTCCACTTCCTGCTCAGCTGTGATTGGCCAAGCGGTGCACCAGCTGCTGCTGATCCAGGCGTTCCGCCCCGACCGTCTGCTGGCCATGTCCCACATCTTCGTGTGCAAGGTGCTGGGGGAGAGCTTCATGAACATCATCGAGCAGCCGCTGGACCTGGGCAACATCGTGGATAGCGAGGTACATGATGACCTGTCTGCTGTGCAGGACCGCTGTAGCACTTTCTATCGGCCCTAGATTAGATGTGTTCTGGGTCATTTCACTATTATGACAATATTAAAAGGCTGAATCAAAAAACTGTATTGCCCTTGTTGTCATTCAGACCAGGTCTGAATGACAACCATCAAGTTGGTGGCTTACTTTGTGAGACTTGTAATGTCGGATTTGTTTGGAGTCAAATGATACTGAAAGGCATGACTCATTTCTGTTTAAGGCATCAGTCCTATGTTTGTAAAGAGTCCTCCTCAGTGACGATGGTATATGTCTGTAAAGAGTCCTCCTCAGTGACGATGGTATATGTCTGTAAAGAGTCCTCCTCAGTGACGATGGTATATGTCTGTAAAGAGTCCTCCTCAGTGACGATGGTATATGTCTGTAAAGAGTCCTCCTCAGTGACGATGGTATTGTAAAGAGTCTTCCTCAGTGACGATGCTGTGCTCTGTGCAGGTGAAGCCCAACACGCCCGTGCTGATGTGCTCCGTGCCGGGCTACGACGCCAGCGGCCTGGTCCGGGACCTGGCCGCCGAGGAGAACAAACACATCACCTCCATCTCCATCGGTGAGGGGAGAAACCATGTTCTGATCCAAATACACAGTCCCTGCAGCAGCACGTGTAGAGGAAGCATTGCGCACGTGGTTGGGGTCTGTTTGCTGCAGGGCATCCTTTTTCCCACCTGCGAGTGGCTTTTGACCCACAGCCCTCCAAATATAGTGTTTTAATTACTGTGTCTATGCATCTTGTTCATTCCCCTTTTCTTACTGACTAACTTCTGTCTTTAAACAAACAGTTATGTTCTAAAATGGGCATGGCATGGAAGCGTCCATACATGTATTTTTACATTTATTATTATGTATGGTTTTTGTTTTTAGAATGTATAGTGTGGCCATTCCACCATACTTGGACTGTTAAGACTTATGGATGCTAACCCACGGTTTGAAGACGTCCGCGTTGGTAATGTTACAGTAATGTCCTCAACGCCTTCCTTCTCCTCTCAGGGTCGGCGGAGGGCTTCAACAAGGCGGACCGGGACATCAACACGGCGGTGAAGTCTGGCCGCTGGGTGATGCTGGAGAACGTCCACCTGGCCCCCGGCTGGCTGATGCAGCTGGAGAAGAAGTTGCACTCCATGCAGCCCCACGCCAGCTTCAGGCTATTCCTCACCATGGAGATCAACCCCAAGGTAACACCGCCACCATCTAGCTCATCGGGTCCTTCTGCTTTGTTGTGCATTTATTTTAATGTATGCCCTTGTGGTAACTGAAGAACGCCTAACCCTTGGAGAGGGTGTCCCTTGTCTGTGTTACTTCTGTCTTACTTGCTTTCTTCCTTTGGATTTGGGGAGTGGGTCTTTGCCCCAAGAGGGCTCAGGGTTAGGGAGAGTCGTATGCTGTGGGCCTGTGAAGTTCTTTGGGAATGTAACTACTTTGTGCTATACAAATTATATTGACTTAATGCAGAGTTCTTACCCTTTAGTGGTAGAAGACATGGAGCAGGATAGGTTTTGAGAGTGCGTACCAGCTCCAAAGGATGTGGGTTCAATACGAGTCGGCATCATGATGCCTGTGAACAACCACCTACCTGCTCCTTAATATAGCATCTGTACTACACAAAGTTTCTTAAATGATTAATGCACGTAAAGCCCTTATTTTGTCTTGGTTCATTCAGTCAACGTTGTTCCTGTCCATCCCTTGCGTCTGTCTTCCTGTCTCCTGGTGTCTCCATGGTGACCTTGTCTGTCTCCTGGTGTCTCCGTGGTGACCTTGTCTGTCTCCTGGTGTCTCCGTGGTGACCTTGTCTGTCTCCTGGTGTCTCCGTGGTGACCTTGTCTTGTCTCCTGGTTCCTCCATGGTGACCTTATTTGTCTCCTGGTGTCTCCGTGGTGACCATGTCTGTCTCCTGGTTCCTCCATCGTGACCTTTTCTGTCTCCTGGTGTCTCTGTGGTGACCTTGTCTGTCTCCTGGTTCCTCCATCGTGACCTTTTCTGTGTGCCCCCAGGTGCCAGTCAACCTGCTGCGTGCCGGCCGTATCTTCGTGTTCGAGCCCCCTCCCGGCGTGAAGGCCAACATGCTGCGCACCTTCAGCAGCATCCCCGTGGCTCGCATGTGCAAGGTGACCGCCGCTGGCTGAATGCACCGCACCGCACTCACATGAACCCATTACTCCATCCATCCATTACTCCATTACTCCTGGAGGTCAACATGAATCCATTACTCCTGGAGGTCAACAGGCTGCACTCTCATCCACACTCACATGAACCCATTACTCCTGGAGGTCAACATGAATCCATGACTCCTAGAGGTCAACATGAATCCATTACTCCTGGAGGTCAACAGGCTGCACTCTCATCCACTTCTGGAGAGCAAATGGGGGGGAAAGGTTTGGGGGGGGGTGCTAATTCTGATGCCATGAAGTTAAATGGGGATTGATTTAAAACTTTTAATTAGTTTTTACAACTTTCTTCAGGTATCTTATTTAAAATCCCTCTTCATGTTGGAAGGTGGTCCCGTTATTCTTATAGGGAACAGAACCTTGAATTGTCTTTTTTCTTTTTTGTTATCATTTTGATCATGCAATGAATGTGGATCAAATCTAAAAGAACAAATTGCAATGAAGGGACGTGATGCACATTCTGCAAGCATTTCAAAGTCCTTCTTCCTCCTCCCGCTCTGCCAGTCTCCCAACGAGCGTGCGCGTCTCTACTTCCTGCTGGCCTGGTTCCACGCCGTCATCCAGGAGCGTCTGCGCTACGCCCCGCTGGGCTGGTCCAAGAAGTACGAGTTTGGGGAGTCTGACCTGCGCTCTGCCTGCGACACGGTGGACACCTGGCTGGACGACACGGCCAAGGTCCGAGTCCAACACCTTTTTCTTTGTTCACCCTGTTCCGAATGAATCAAATGAGTAATAGGATGCTTTATCCAGTAAATATTAAAGTCTATTTTTTGTCTTTTTTCTATTCTTATCTTGTAACCACACACACGCACACAGGGCCGTCAGAACATCTCCCCTGACAAGATCCCCTGGGCGGCGCTGAAGACCCTGATGGCTCAGTCCATCTACGGCGGCCGCATCGACAATGAGTTTGACCAGCGGCTGCTCAACACCTTCCTGGACCGCATCTTCACCACCGGAAGCTTCGACAGCGAGTTCAAGCTGGCGCTGAAGGTCGACGGACACAAGGACATCAAGATGCCCGACGGCATTCGGTCAGTGGCTGCTTTGTTTTGGGTGGCAGTTGGTCTTTTAAAAAAGCTCTTTCAAAACTGTTGGGCAGGCTGTGTTCCTCATGTCAGCGAACAGTCGGGTTTCATCGTGGGGTTTTTTCTTTTTTTTCTTTTTTTTTTTTTCCAGGCGTGAGGAATTCATGCACTGGGTGGAGATGCTGCCCGACACGCAGACTCCATCTTGGCTTGGGTTGCCTAGCAACGCAGAGAAGGTCCTGCTCACCACTCAGGGTACGCATCGCCCTCCATCGCTGGAGTCCAGTCCAGTCCAGGCCTGGACTGGCCTGTTCAGTCATCGTCCTTCCTTCCTTCATTTATTCATTCTTCTCAAATATATATTTTTCCCTACAACTGGACAGGCCAAACTTCTCCAAATGATATCTGCTGCCTCAATATTTTATCATAATCTACATAACCATGTTCATTGTCTTGGCTAATATTTAACAGGGAGATAACTCAGTGGAATGGTCTTACCTGTTCATTCTCAGTTGGAGTCCCAGATTCCCCACCCTCCTCCCCTACCGCTCCCCTATAACATTTCCTGCCGTAGTGTGTACAGTAAGGTTTGGAAGTCCTCTGCCCCAGAGAAGGATGTGTCGCCTCATCCTCCAGCAGCTGTATTTCACATCCATCATGTCGCTACGCTCCAGAAAAGCTACAGTTACTACATCCAACCCAACCCACACGCCCCTGCTGTTAAACCCTCCTCCCTGACCACTGTGATGTCCACACACTGGGTCTAGTTTACTACCGCCTCTCCCTCAGCCTCCCACCCCCGCCCTCCAAACCTCTTCTCCCTCACAGTATATGCTATTCCTCCATCCATGTCAGCCCAAGTCCCTTTCTGTTTCAGGAAGAAAAGTTTGATTTCTTTTTTCCATTCCTTCATCCATGTCTGTCTGCATGCTCCTTGATGTTGAACGTTCAATATGATGTGTGTGTTTGAAGCCCGTTTGAAGCCCGAGGACAACTTGTACATCTTTTGTTTGTCACTCACAAATGCTTGTTCTGTTTTGTTGTCAACCCTCATTAACACAATCTTGAGGCCAAACTATCTATCTCTACGGTGCACTGTTAATATCTTCTCCTCCCCCACCTCCCACCACGGTCTTATCTCCTGCCTCCCCACTCCTCCCCCTCCCTCCCCTCGCTTGCTCCCTGCGCTGTGCGGCGTAGGCATCGACATGATGAGCAAGATGCTGAAAATGCAGATGTTGGAGGATGAGGATGACCTCGCCTACGAGACGGAGATCAAGCAGCGCACGTCCTCCACGTCAGACAACCAGCCCGCCTGGATGAGGACCATCCACACCACCGCCTTCAACTGGCTGCAGCTCATCCCTCAGATGGTCAACCCGCTGAAACGCACGGTGGAGAACATCAAGGTAAACCAGGGGATGTACCCAGGGAGAGCTGGTGAGAGGAGGGACGGGGTCCAGGTTGGGAATCTCTCACTGTCTTTCTCTCTCTCTCTCTCTCTTCCTCTGTAGACTGTAGACAAAAAAAAATCCCTGGGTAGATTTAAGCTGCAGGACAGATGGGTCATCAAAGTTTTAGAATCGGGTTGAACAGAACTCGATGGCTTTGGTGGAAATGGTACCCTGGTGCACATTTGACATTCCTCTCTAATGTTTTCTTTCTCTCCCCCAGGATCCTCTGTTCCGCTTCTTCGAGCGCGAGGTGAAGATGGGCGGCAAGATGCTGCAGGAGATCCGGCAGGACCTGACGGACGTGGTGCAGGTGTGCGAGGGCAAGAAGAAGCAGACCAACGACCTGCGCACGCTCATCAACGACCTGGTGAAAGGTGAACCTCTCCATCGCTTACCCCTCGTGTGATGCAGTGTGGATTACTCTCGGTGCTCTTCGTGGTCAGTTATCAACAACGCTTTTATTCAAAACAACTTGCGGTTAACTATTTGGCTAGAGGCCACAACTCCTGATTTGAATGTGCCTGAATTAAAATTCTCCTTGACTTACTGCCGAGCACAGGCATGATGTTAGCATTGCAGCTAAATGGCTAAATGCTTGCATTTCCTGACCTCTGGTGTCTCTCCCTACAGGTATTCTGCCCCGCAGCTGGTGCCGCTACACGGTGCCAGCCTCCATGACGGTCATCCAGTGGGTGGCCGACTTCAGCGACAGAATCAAGCAGCTGCAGCAGATCTCCCAGGCGGCGGCCAGCGGGGGCGCCAAGGAGCTGAAGGTAACCCAGACCGTGGTGTTGAGTAGCCGTTACAAGCCATTTACACACCTAGCCATTTACCCACCCACTTGTGACATCACAAGTGGGAGTGTCCCATCCAGATGTATGAGGGATGGATCGACTTACTAGCCAACCAGTGGGTACAGTCCACTGGGTAGGTTGGTATGTTTTACATGTTTTTAAAACATGTAAAACTCTAACAAATTTGCAACATTTACTCTAACAAAGTAATAACATTCACGATATACACTTACAGTTGCTGCTTTGCAATCACTTTTTTCCTCCAACCCGCCCGTATCCAGAACATCAACGTGTGTCTGGGCGGCCTGTTTGTGCCGGAGGCCTACATCACGGCCACCCGCCAGTACGTGGCCCAGGCCAACAGCTGGTCTCTGGAGGAGCTCTGTCTGGAGGTCAACGTCACCAGTGCCCAGGGAGCCGTGCTGGACGCCTGCAGCTTCGGCATTAAAGGTCAGGACAGACGCGCACACTCGGTTCAGAACAGCAGTTTGCAAAAGTGTGTGCGAAGTCGTCGACTCTGAACGAGTCCAGGCACAGAACTGTGTCTAGAGTGACTAAGGTGTTGACCGGAACCCACCCTCCACTGGGTTTGTTGTGTGTCTCCGTGCAGGTCTGAAACTGCAGGGGGCCACGTGTGCCAACAACAAGCTGTCCCTGTCCACCACCATCTCCACCGAGCTGCCCCTCACGCAGCTCCGCTGGATCAAGCAGGGCAACGAGGAGAAGAGACACATGGTAGGACCGACATGCTATTTATCAGCCACTTCATTTTAATGTCGATGGGGCATTCATGAGCAGGTAAAGTTCAGACATGTTGCTCAAGGTGGACTGCGGCGATTTTGATCCAATCCCGGAACCAGCTGGGAGTCAACACCCAGCTAACCAGTAGACTACCTAGCTACTAACACAAACTGCTATTTAAACTGCCTGATATCAAACATCGTATCAATATGTTGTGGCTTTAAGTTTGTGCTCCAACATCAAGTGAAATCGTCCTCCTCCTCTCCAGGTGACCCTGCCGGTGTACCTGAACTTCACCAGGTCAGACCTCATCTTCACCGTGGACTTCGATATCGCCACCAAGGAGGACCCCCACAACTTCTACGAGCGTGGCGTGGCTGTCCTGTGCACCGAGTAGAGCTGAAGACGCACTAACTTGCATGTTAATCTATATTCTAAACACTTAGTAAGATATCCACAAGAAGCAGCCTGTAGTATGTCATATTCCAATAGAAGGGAGAGCGAGTCAGTTGTTAGTGTGAAGAATTAATCTACATCTAATCTAACATCAAGTACTGCAGTTTATGCAAAGTAATTTTTTGAGGGTCAGAGGAAGTTGGTTGTCGGTTGGTTAGTAAATGACAAGGCAGAGGAGAGGTTGAGAAAGTAATGCAATGTGTTTTTAAGAAGGAACCTGTTTGTTTTTAAGAAGGATCAAGTTGGAATGAAATAAACTGCTACAGTGATATAAATCTCTTGTTGATTGTTGTTTTATATTAGTTTTGCATTAATCCCGATTTGGTTGAGGGCTATGTGGTAATTGAAGCCGGAAAGGTTTTTATAGGGACACGGCGAGTTGCCTTCAAACTATGTCTGACCAGTAGACTGTATTTGACAAACTACCCTGGAGTTGAACAAACCCAACCCCGGTTTTTGAGGACAAAGTAACGAGGCAGTGTGTGTGATGAATCTCCCTTGGCAGTGATTTCTCCCCACGCACTGCAGTGGCGTGATTGGATTGAAAGGAATCAAAGACCTTTTGATTGCTCTCCAACCTCTTCCGATTGGAACGAGATGAGCGCTATTCAGCATCGGGTGGATGGCGTCATTACTCTGTTTGCCTCGGGTGAGATGTGGTTGTAAGGGGGGGGGGGGGGGGGGGCCCCCCCTTT
>OMKI01012677.1:20096-46993 GCA_900302315.1 Phycis blennoides | reverse complement strand
CAGATTTTTTTTTTTTTTTCCCCCCCCCCCCCCCCCCCCCTCCTCACCGGCCGCCTTCTTCCTGGTTGCGTTAATGGCTTTTCTGTTTCTGTTGAGCTCTTACTTGACTGGGAGGATCGAGAAGGCAGAAACACAACAGGGGGGGGGGGGGTCTGGTGCAATGTTGGATTATTGTGCTCACGTGTCCTCTCTCTCTGGGGTTTTAAAATGTTTTAGAATTTCTATATATTTTCAACTTCCGAAATCTTTATTTACACTCTCACTACCCAAAGTGTGACTAGATCAGTCGACAAGAGGCTTGTTATGAAAGGGACAGTTTGTTCATTGTTAAGTGTCCGAGGAGAAGAACAAAAATGTTATATATATATATATATATATATATATATATATATATATATATATATATATGAAATTAGTGGGTGAACTGACCTTTTTTATAACCAACAGGCATCTCTTAGAATTTGCATTAATTCACTTTCAAACACCACTTTTTGTCTAGAAAATCCCTTCAACGACTTTGCACTGATTTTGTTATTTTTGTTGTTTTTATAACTACTATAAAGGAACAAGAGAGTTGAGGACTACCTTGCTGCACTCTGCTTAAAACACCCTCAGTCATGAAACCTGAATCTATAAGCTGGATGCTGCAATCAGTCTTTTAAAGGAAAGAAAAAAAAAGTTTGCACTTAAAATGAGTTTAGAAAAAGATGGCTTTACCTTTTTGAGCGTGCTCATTACTCACACACGGCTGATACAGGAGGTGAGAAAAGATATGAAACTATCTATTGAAACATTTATATTAATATTTCAGATTCCAATCTGCTCTGTATCATAATGTGTATATTGTAATTCAGTGAACTGATGGGGGCCTGAGCAAAAGACCGTTACTCCAGTGAAGTTTTGTCATTGATAGTTATATTTCTAAAGCCTAAAGTATACATATTAATAATATTAAAATAATCTTGAATACACGGGTTTCTGTTCTTTTTATTTTGTTTGAGTTTAAAGTCCACTCGCATGTACATTTTCTAAATGACTTGTTTGAAATTCCGCATGGTAAAAGGGTTGGGTTGGGCCCACCCCATCATATGGGACTGTGGGCCCACCCCATCATATGGGACTGTGGGCCCACCCTATCATATGGGACTGTGGGCCCACCCCATCATATGGGACTGTGGGTCCACCCTATCATATGGGACTGTGGGTCCACCCTATCATATGGGACTGTCGGCCCACCCTATCATATGGGACTGTGGGCCCACCCTATCATATGGGACTGTGGGCCCACCCTATCATATGGGACTGTGGGCCCACCCTATCATATGGGACTGTCACAGATGAAAGTCTTCCAGGGTTTCAAGATGTTCTCGGTTTGAAACTGCTTTTTAGAAAAGTATTCTGAGGTTTGTAACCCCTTCACTTTGCTGGCCACAAATAAAAACAGACTCATGATGTGGTGAAGAGTTTTATTATCTACAATCAGAAGTGCTATGGAACAGTAGACAACCAGCAGGGCTTGCTCAACTGTTAGTTTATTTTTTATATTGACCAATGTATATGACCAATTACTGCCAAGACGAGTCAAATGACCTTATACATTAACTAGGAGACAGAAAGATGGAATACATTTTTGATTAATGTGGATAACATTTTACACGTAACAATATATTCTTCATTAAAAAAATCATATTATTCTCGTTTGTTCCAACAATGTTCTTTTGTGTCGAGACCTTTTACTTGAAACTTTTTTGTTGTTGCTACAAGCCAATGGAGACCTCAAACAGATGAGACCTGACACATTAAATGACTACGCAATTTAGTCCATATTTCATCACACATCAGCGTTCTGCCCTGCATTTGTTATGCCATAATTCCTTGAGTATCAAAATCGGATATTTTGTATAACCGTAATCTGTATTTCTGTTAACAAAAAAACTATTCACGTTATCAATTGCTCAGGAATTCTCACATTTTCTTCCCAATGTGGTTAAAAAATGTGTGCTTCCGAAGTACTACATGTAAGGGGTTCTCATTTTGTGGATGCACTGCGCTAGTCAAGTTTATTTACAATGTGTAATAACTTACCAACCAAACCTTTTTTATTTACCATTTTTGGGGCCTGTGTCCACATGGCGTTTTTTTTATTGTTCCGCATACAATATACCGGGACCTTGAGAAAAACAATGTCCACGCTGAAACCATCAGAACCTTTCGGAAAGGAGCTGGTTTCGTCACTGCCACTGCTTTTTCTGGAAACCAATCATACATTAGATGCAGCCGGACGCGTCACCCTTGTAAACAAGAAACTTCTTCCTGCCTTGCTCGTCAATCCGGGCCTTTGTGAGATGTCCGGCTGACATTCTCATAACGTGATACGTAACCCACCATCCTTGCTCTACGGCTGTCAGGTTGATCGGGGACGTCACCACTATTAAGCTCCTCCATAAAAAGTAGGACAGTGTGGTTGCTCCGGTTGGTGTGAGTGGTGAAAAAACACGGGCGACATAGAATTGGAAAACAATGCTTACATTGTCTGAATGGGAACTGTGAAACAAACATATTACTGTTACGCTAACTTGGTACAAAACCTCAGTAAAAAAAATCTGAAGTTTGGTAGTATTGTAATCTTACATTCAGCTTGTATCTTGTTTAAAACCTTTGTTTGCGATGCTGTCCAAAACGGCATCACCAACAGCATCTTCTCGCATCCCACATGAAGAGGTTGAAAAAAACGCTTTATTTTGTCTTTCTGAGGCCAGTGGGTTTGGGTCGGTTGTCTCTCCCTCAGTAGCCTCCACGTTTCCTGTCTAGAGGTGGCATGTAGTGGGTTTTGAACCCGGCACGGTGTGACTCATCCCTGGGCTGTGAAGAGGGGGAAACACAGCTTGCCCAATCAAACCCTCTTCATGAAAACCACACTACTGGCATCTTGAATCCGAGCTCCACTCACTACGTTCCTTTCACACCTGAATGCAGACGTCCGCGTTGGACCGAGTCATCGACTGCGTCTTACCTTGGCCAACCGCGAGTGGCACTTCTTGGTGGAGATGGCAGGCAGCGAGTTCCGGTGCACCCCGGTGAGAGGAGGCACCGTGGAGGCTTGGTAGGTGACCTGGGGTCCCGGGACCACCATGTTGAGCTTGGGTAACTCGGCTGCATAGTGGGGGACGTTGCGTCTCATCAGGGGCTCGGCTGCATGTTTAATGCTGTGCTGCAGACATAAAACGGCCCATGTTTATTTTGACAATAATGTGCCAGGGGCAGGATAGTCCTATAGTGATTTTTTGCGTATTTTGCACAACATAAAACTATACCTGCTAAATCTAAATCCTAAATACGACAAAGCTTCATCTAAATTCTAAAAAGGGAGTGGGGGTGGGGGGGATTAAGAAGTCGCATTGGATAAAAACATCTGCTAAATGTAAATGTAAGAAGAGCAAAGACTCACGCTTAATAAAGAAGTCTGCCTCGAGTGTCTTCCTCTCACTTGTCTCCCGATGCGGGCTGGCCGCCAGATGTGCTCTATAGTATGAGACATCTTACCAGTCTCCGCTGCCTCCACCGCCTCTATAGTCCTCAGCAGACTCTCACTTTTCTTCTCTGCCAGCCTGGGTAAACCCGGTGAGGAGTAAGACGTTAATTAGAATTGAAAAATCTACATTTGACAGATTAAGGGGTCTTTACAGTTAAAGCCAAAAAAAACCTTTCACCGTGACATCTGTGCAGTATTGTTTTTGTTACCTATATATCTTAAAAGGACATTATCTACCCACTGCAAATGCTAGGATCAGCATTATAAAAGGGCGAGAGGTCAGCGGTCAGGGGGGAATCCACCTGATCTCCCTGAAGTACGTGTGCTGCAGGGCCGTCTGTGCAGAGATGCGCTCATCGGGGTCATAAGCCAGCATCTGGTACAGCAAGGACAGGGCTGGCGCCGGGCAGTTGGGAATCAGCCGGGAGATACCGCTACCCTTTTTAGGGGGGAAGTCGAAACACATGGCCCGGGACCTACCACAACAATGTGGGTACAAGTTAGTGAGTATTGTCTTTATATAGAACATGCATGTTTTATTATCACTATTAGTAATAGTGTTGATGTGCAATCATAGTCAAGATCAAGAAACATTTAGCGGATGAAAAGGGAGCTTACTGCTTGAATTTCTGCAGGACGCTGCCGTCCGGTGTCCCCAGTACGTCGTGGATCTTGGCGACCTGGTCCAGTTCATTCGATCCAGGGAACAGAGGGTTCAAGCTGGAATATATATTTAGAAATCATCTGTCATCGTCTATGGCATCAAATGTTCAAACACTGTGATCCATGCATAGCCTTGATGATGACATGACCACAAAGGCTGGGTTTATGAATTATTCAATTAAGACTTAACGGCATCCTGTCGCTTTGATGATAATGTTTTATTCAATCAACAAGTGTAACTGAATGAGTCCCTCCAAAATATACACAAAATAACTAATTGAATTTGCTTATCGGCGCATGCCGCTTACTAAGTTAATTAACACGACAACTAACGGCTCCCCAAATCCCATCTCTACTGCCACTGTAGAATGCAGCGATCCATCCTGTAGGCTACCTGAAGATCTCAAAGAAAACGCAGCCGGCGCTCCAGACGTCCATCTTGAGGCTGTAGTACCCATCTGTGAGGAGGCACTCTGGGGCCCGGTACCAGCGGGTGGAGATGTACTCTGTGTGCGGAGGTTTGGAGTACACACTCCTGCAGGATCCAAAGTCTCCCAGTTTGAGGGTGTCTTGCTACAAAGGCAGTGTGGCACAAATGAGGACAGTCATTCCTACAGCGCACAAACTACAATAACTACTGTAGCAGTTTCATTTAAAGTGTGCCACTTACTTTAATGAGAATATTTTCTGGCTTCACATCTCTGTGAAAGATGCCACACCTGTAATATGTAGAGGAGGAGAAATAACTTGTGCACATGCAACATTTAATATGGAATAGTGAGTATACATTTAAAGCTTTATGCCTACCTGTGCATATGTTCAAGAGATCTGCAAAGCTGGAACATGTAATGTTTGATCGTGTTCTCAGGCACTGGAGTTTGTCTACCTATGAAAGGCACAAGGTACACCAATCATACCTTTCTGTTGACCTATTCAGTATTGAATGTATTTTCAATTACAAGTGAACCATAACCCTCAGTTACACACCAACACAATACCTGTTGCTTTGTAATTGCCGTTCATATGAATAATGTTGGCATTATTTGTAATGCATATTGTTGGCCTAGATTAAATGATTGTGTACTTTATGCATAAACTCACCTTGTATGAATTCATACATGTTCATGTCCATCAGTTCACAAATCAAGGACAGGGTGCCAGATTCTTTGTCACTGAAACATTGAGGAATGGAACGTGCATCTCATTGGTATGCAAACACATGATGGCTGTACATTCCCCTGACTGTGTAATACACTGCACAACGTGGGGAGAACAACACGGACTTACAATATCAGCTCATGCAGCTGAATGATATTGGTGTGTGGGCTGAGTCTCTTCATGGCCTGGACCTCCCGCAGGTTGTTTGCTTGCTCTAGACTGAATTAAAACAATTTGCAGCTTTAATTACAAGGTAGTCCTGAAACAGCTGCACGAGACGATGCCTTGTATACGTTTTTGATGGGCTTCGTCTTTCAGTAATTAATATGACCAACTTTCTCCCCATTAATGGATAATTTACCACCAGAATTTGTTCTGAATTGTATATGAACATGAAACATGAAATAAAAACAATACGATGCAGCTCATCTTGACGTAAGTACTGTAGTGTATGGTCAGTTGGTTTATACTATATAATGAGATGTATGTTTCTGGTTAATGGTTTACACTATGTAAAGGAGATGCATTGTTTCCCTTGAGTTCGTTTGCAAGGAATGTGAGTTTATGGTGCTACGAGGTCAGGTGAAAAGAAGCCTGGTTTTGGGACAGTACTTTTGGGCAAAGGAAGTGCCTGACTGATAAGATAATTATCTGAGAAGTAGTATTTAAACTGTGTATCAGGACAAGGCTGGCAGAGTGTTCTCAGAATTTGGCCACAGAGGCTCTCTCAAGATTCAGACCTTTTTGACACTGTTCTACTTTGTAATAAACCCTTTTCAATATACAAGTGGGACGTGTCAGCGGTGGTTACTCCTTTTCCTCAACACATCAAGATACTACAGTACTTTCAGGTACTGTCACCTGCTGTATTACACGTCAGATGCCATGGGTGTCATGGGTGTCATGGGTCGAGGCCACTACACTTGATAATGATAGTGATTGATTAGGGATTAAATACCTGGTAATTGTCTGCTTCATGGTTTTGCACGCATAGAATTTTCCATCTTTCACACTTTGAGTCTTCACCACCTCTGAAAATGTTCCTTCACCAATCTTCTTGATTATTTTGTAGCCTGCAAAAAGACAAGAAAAACATTATCCGAATAATATCTAACAAATAAACAAGCAAATGTGTTTAAGTTTATTCGTGTTTTTTGATCGGTTTAGTTCAACAGTTCTCTCTCTCTCTCTCTCTCTCTCTCTCTCTCTCTCTCTCTGACCTGTCATCGTCAGTGACGCGCGTGGACACCCGAGTCACATTTGAGATGGTTCTTGTCGCCTACATGTCACCTACATGTCGCCTACATTACCCATCCTACGCGTTGTCCAACCATACATTACAATTATTACTTATCTAATGGCTTAGTAAATGAGCGAATTTGAAACTCGTCGATCTGACAAATGCAACACACACGGGCGCAGATAACCTAGCCCGCGAGCAAGCCCTGTTAGCTGACCGTTGCCTTGGTAACCGAGCACGCCTCGCCCTCAACTCTGACCCGAGGTGCACTCAGAAGCGAGGAACTCCAGCACACACCGGAGAAAAACGCTGCAAATGCCAAACGAATCGTACAAATGCATTAACGAAATCACCCACAATTTAAACATTTGTCTTAGTGGTGTTGTGTGCTGTAGGCCTCACATTTTTGCACGCAGATACAGAATGAGATCGCATTGACATCGCGAATCATTACTCGCCAAATACCTTTTTTCCAAAGGGATATGCCGACCGCTAGCTCGGATGCTTTTCGATTTGACGGTGGGTTCTTTTTCTGCATTTCGACGGGATGTCCTCGGTTGTCCCATTCGATGTTAGGCGTTTTACATGCATTTCTAATGCATGCCCTGTTTTTCACCCCAATAAGCCAGTTTGAGTAGTGCATCATCTTATAATATCCATTGGTAGAGCAAATGCCTACTACAAGCCAAACATCTGTGAAGGGTCCCTAGTAACAATGGACGATTTTGTAAACTGCATTCATTCCATTTTTCTGACATCAACAAATAAAAACTCATGCCACTCTCTGCGCAGGTTCCGCGTGCAGGTGTCATACACGTGCATGTGTGCATGCATGTGATGTGCTCCTCCTTGTCATATATGTGCACGAACGACTCATGATTGCTGCGGTTACGCGCATGGATCTATAATTATGTGTTCATATAGTCTTGCCAAAAATGTAAGGCATTGTGTATTTTGTTGCATTAGGCTTTCCGTAATATATGCACTACTGCGCATGCGTGGAAGCCGCCTGCGCTTTCCTCCAGTGATGTGACATGAGCAGTGCTTGAAATGTTTACGTTATGCTTTGCTGGTAATATATAGATGTCCTCTCAATAGTTCGTTGTCTTTTAATCGCAACTAGACATAAAGTCAGGATGAAAACGAGATTCAATACCGTGGACATCAGGGCAGTTATTGCTGAGATTAATGCAAAGTAAGTTATTTCTCACAAGACTATATGCTAACAAATTGACTGTGCTAGCTGTTACTATCTATGAACAGGACTAAAAGTTGTGAAACAATTTTTCAAATTAATGTATTTCCGTATTTTGCAGCTACCTTGGCATGAGAGTCAACAATGTCTATGACATCGACACTAAGACGTATCTCATCCGCCTGCAAAAGTAAGGTTTAGCCCACGTCCAATATATGTGCTAAATGTCCTTTTTGTCTTCTGTAAGATGTGGCTTTACAATCTTGGAAGCCACTGCATCATATATGCTAAATGTAATGGGACCCTTTTTCATAACAGTCAACGTGTTTCTGTTTGTCAGGCCTGACACCAAAGCTATTCTCTTGGTTGAGTCCGGAGTTCGCATTCACTCTACAGACTTTGAATGGCCCAAAAATAACATGCCTTCCGGTTTTGCCATGAAGGTAAATTTCTGATATATTTGTTGTCAAACTTGTTGTTTGATACATTCTTTTGAACTATACCATGTCTGTTCTATTTTGATTACCTTTTCAGTTTGAGGAGTTTATTGAGATTGTCTTTTTTTCCTTTAGTGCCGAAAGCACCTGAAGTCAAGGCGCTTGACACAGGTGAAGCAGCTTGGAATCGACCGCATTGTTGACATCCAGTTTGGCTCAGACGAGGCTGCTTACCACTTGATCGTGGAACTCTATGACAGGGTACGATTGCACAAGGATGTATGAATCTGATGAAAAAGGCACCAGTTACACATGAAACACAATGTTCTTATGTGTTAGTTTCACTGTCCTTCATTTCAATATTCCGCGGTGCAACAACGCCGTCTAGGGCAACATCATCTTGGCTGACCATGAGTACACCATCCTGAATCTGCTGCGGTTCCGCACTGCTGAGGTGGACGATGTGAAGATCGCTGTGAGGGAGCGGTACCCTGTGGAGAGTGCCCGCCCCCCCGAGCCCCTGATCAGCCTCCAGAGGTAACGAGGTGCCCTCGTGGCTGTCAGGACTGACTTCATGTTTTCCATTTCCATTTTGATTGCTAAATGAATGTAGCCACTGTCTTCATTCTATAGCTATAAATGCTCTTTATATGGATGTTGTGCCAATATGGAACAAATGTTTTTGATATATATAGACTGAGTGAAGTCCTCTCCAAAGCAACACATGGAGACCAAGTGAAAAGGGTCCTTAATCCCCACCTTCGTGAGTAGCCAGATGAATCCCACACATGTCACAACCTTAGAATATCTCTATACATTTCAACATAAAATATATCATGGAGTTTAACTCTGTGACTGTATTGTGTCCCATTCACCTGTCTCCAGCCTATGGTGCCACTCTGATAGAGCACTGTTTGATAGAAGTGGGTCTATCAGGGTCGGTGAAAGTGGACAGCCAAGCAGACACTTCTCAAGGTATGAGCTAGTATTCCCTACAAGAAACATTACCGTTTGGACTACTTGATCCAGACACTGTTGTTGAATGGCTTGAATTGACAAGATTAAAATCGATCAATATTGCCATCAGCTAACATCTGTAATGCAACAGACCTCCAGCAAGAGTCGATTTAAAAAAATCTACAACTTGATTTGCGTTTGACTCTGACTTTGGAATTGTAAATGTTTTTTTTGAACAGCGCCCACATACACAAATAAAGGAGATGCAGTTTAATAATAGTTGAATTTCATCAATACCAACATCTGCATTTTCTCTATTTTTCTTATATCTGCACCCCAAAATGTGTTTGTTCTTACTTCTGGTATATGGCTGTATTACGTAGTAAGGACACAGGACACAGTTTTCTGTTCAATTACATTGCTCTGTTGTCATCTGTAACTCATGTGATTGACAGCTAGCTTAGGTTTTTGATGGCCCTCTCTTAGCACTGCTGTAGTGAAGCTCTACCCTATAGACCGTGACAAACCCTCCTGCTTTTTGAAAGCTATGTCCCGCCCTCCGGCTTTATGCAGATGCCTCAGGAAAGACAAACACCATCTGACTTCCTCCGTTGGAGAGGGCCTTTATTTTATTTTAGGGTTTTCTTATTTGTTTGGCAATTTGTGGATTGGTGTGATTTTCCATCATTGCAGACACATAACTTATAGATTACCACCCCCTCCCACTTTTATAATAGCACCTAAGATCCTGGAGGCCCTGCAAATGGCCGAAACGTACATGGAGAAAACTGAAAACTTCAGTGGAAAAGTAAGACAACCAACTCTCATTACTCCATGTTTCTGTGTGAAAAGTGTATCCTGTATCTAAATAACATACAGTCTCCATTTTGATGTTCAATTTAAGGGCTACATCATTCAAAAGAGTGAGAAGAAGCCAAGCTTAGTTGCAGACAAACCCTGCGAAGAACTGCTTACGTAAGCCTTGTTGATGTTGTGAGTTATATGCTGTCTATATACTTAGTGTACTGGACCTCAGTAATCAACAAACGTTAGAAACATTTTCTTTTTTGCAGGTATGAAGAGTTTCATCCATTCCTCTTTGCTCAGAATACAAAGAGCCCACATGTGGAGTTTGACTCCTTTGACAAGGTATGTATACAATATCTGATGTTGTCTTGTTTATACAAATGGATATTTATTTGTAACACTCAAGGTTCATAGATTGACACGTAGACTCAGTTTGTTAGTTAATATACATATAATACTAGTATTTCAAATACAATACAATTACAACCTGCCTTTTGAGAAGAAAGTGTTGGCCAAATGCTCTCCTCCAACAGGCGGTGGATGAGTTCTTCTCTAAGATGGAGGGCCAGAGGATTGACATGAAGGCCCTGCAGCAGGAGAAGCAGGCCATGAAGAAGCTGGACAACGTCAAGAAGGACCATGAACAGAGGCTGGTGGCGCTGCACCAAGCCCAGGTCAGGAAAGAGCTGTACCATACCCGCCCTGGTCACTGACTCCTATGTACCGACTCCTACAATGTCACTCCTAGAGATATGAATATTTAAAGGAGGTTTACATCAGATTTTCAGACTTGTGTCAATAATCATGACAATAATGACCGGAGGTGCATGCACCCTTGTTCTCAGTTCTCAGTAAAAAAAAAATAACATGACATAATCGTCTGTGCCAACTAGCAACCAAAAAGCCGCTCCGCCCCCCCACAAGGTCCAAGTGCCATCTCTTCCCTTGTGTTGCAGGAGGTGGACCGGGTGAAGGGTGAGCTGGTGGAGATGAACCTGGCGGTGGTGGAGCGGGCTCTGCAGGTGGTGCGCAGCGCCCTGGCCAACCAGGTGGATTGGGCCGAGATCGGCCTGATCGTCAAGGAGGCCCAGGAGGCCGAAGACCCCGTGGCCTGTGCCATCAAGGAGCTGAAGCTGCAGACCAACCACATCACCATGCTGCTGAAGTGAGACACCCGACCCCGGAGATCCTATGGCCCTCCTCCATACATAATGTGATGTCTTGGCTTGACTCTGTTTGACTTGGCGTGGCAGCCCAACGCCGCTGGGGTTTGTGTCTCCGTTACAACAGGGCTACCGGCGTGGAGGTGTCTTTAACTCATGACGCCCTTGTCTTGAGTTGATGACGTTTGAAAGCACCGCCCTCCGGAGTGCCATTCACTGCTATGCTTTGCAGCGGTTCTTGGTAGTCATCTTCATGTGTTTTCAGGCTGCTGTTACGATTTAGCCGGACATCTACCTCTTATTGGTTAAGCTGGATGTCATGTTTTTTTTTTACTTAGTAAGTAGCATCAATCGGTTGTCAATTGAATCCATCAGAAACAGTTGTATCAGCCTGTTTGACCAGAGATGTTGCTTTTTTGAAAGCTCCACTTTGAACACCATTGTTTCTTTGTTATAACCCCCCAGTCGTACATGGGTCGGCGTTGTAACATGTATTTCAGTGAGTCACTCTGCCCTGTCTTCGTGTTGGTTTCCCTTTCGTTTGTTACTGTGAGTGTTCATTACCTGGTCATTGTGTGTGTTGATTGCTTGGGCAGCTGGTAGATCAAGGCGAGTGAGAAGAGACCAGTAGCCACCTTCATCGCAGCATAGCTTTGAGTTGTCGTTGTCGTATGATTTATTATTGTGTAATTTATTATTATTATTTACAATTATACATAAAGTATTTGTTCAATCAAATGTTTGTGTATATTTAAGTTGTTGTAAGTTCATGGAAGGGAAAAGTGGACAATTACATTTATCTGGAACCTTAACAGCATATTGTGTCACTAGTACAGTATGTAATATCTCCACCCCTCTGCTTATTCCCTGTGAGGAATCCCTATGTCTTGGAGGATGACCAAGATGCGGAAGAGGAGCAGGAGGAGGAAGAGGTAGCGGACAAGAAGGTCCAGAAGGGGAGGAAGAACAAGAAGGACAAGGGCCAGGCCAACAAGCTGCAGAAGAACAAGCCCATGCTGGTGGACGTGGACCTCAGCCTGTCGGCCTACGCCAACGCTAAGAAGTATGTCTGGACGTAGACGCCGTCTCTGCAGGTACCTGGACCACCTGGGGGATGGAGGCACTGAATGTCTTCCTGTTTTCAGGTACTACGACCACAAACGCACCGCAGCCAAGAAGGAGCAGAAAACTGTCGAGGCAGCGCAGAAGGTGAGTCGGCCCGCGGAAACGGAAACGGAAGGGCAATGTTACAGTTCGTGCACACTCTACAGTCAGACAAATGTTTGTGGATGTTTTACATTTACATACTCGTTTGACTTATCATTGTTTTTATTGTTCTGTTTTAAGGCTTTTAAATCGGCAGAAAAGAAGACCAAGCAGACCCTCAAGGAGGTCCAGACGGTCACCACCATTCAGAAGGCCAGGAAGGTCTATTGGTGAGTTCTCCTTTCTGTGGCAAAATGCACCGTCCAGTGAGGCTGGGAGCTCGTTTGGTTTGAGCGTCGCTCCTGCCTGTTCTTCTCCCCAGGTTCGAGAAGTTCCTGTGGTTCATCAGCTCCGAGAACTACCTGGTGATTGCAGGAAGAGACCAGCAGCAGAACGAGATGATCGTCAAACGTTACCTGAGGGCCGGTAAGGAATGCCCTTATTGTATAAGACTCTTATTGTACGTAATGAATACACATATCTCTTCTGGATAAACATAATCACAAAAATGTACCTTCTTCTGTTGCCAGGTGACATTTATGTTCATGCTGATCTCCATGGAGCAACGAGCTGCCTCATCAAAAATCCCTCAGGTAAACCCACCTTTTCATAGCTCCCTGTCCTCTCTCTCTCTCTCTCTCTCTCTCTCTCTCTGTCTCTCTCTCTCTCTCTCACTCACTCACTCACTCACTCACTCACTCACTCACTCTCTCTCTCTCTCTCTCTCTCTCTCTCTCTCTCTCTCTCTCTCTCTCTCTCTCTCTCTCTCTCTTCCTCGCTTAGCATTGTTTCTCTTCCTGATTGGCTGAAATTGTGCTTGATGATGTAGTTTGCCCTCTAAACTGCAGGAATAAATCATCATCTTGCAACGATTGTTGGTTACATACTTTTAGCTTTTAGTGTCCAATTTTAGTATTCATTATTATTATTTTTTTTTTTGAAGGTTCGGAGAGTCAGGACCTTTGTAACTCTCTTTACTTCCCGTGTTGTCTTTGCACTGTTCCAACCGCACGCCCTGTCCCCCTGCAGGGGCTCCCATCCCCCCCCGGAGCCTGACGGAGGCGGGCACCATGGCCGTGTGCTACAGCGCCGCCTGGGACGCCAAGGTCATCACCAGTGCCTGGTGGGTCCACCACCACCAGGTGAGAGCGCCCGGGCCCCCGCCACGCATCATCCACCACAGGCAGTCGTAGCGCTCACGTCGTCCCAGTCTGTGGCTTGGTTCGGTCAGTCTGTGGCTTGGTTCGGTCAGGCTGTGGCTTGGTTCGGTCAGGCTGCGTTAAAGGGCCCCTTTTTTTTTACCACCGGGTGTGACTGGGATTAGCCAGCACACTGTCCGCTGTCCACTGCCCACTGCTTGATAGATCAGTCGACCTGCCTACCCAGTGGACTGTAGCAACTAGTAGGCTAATCTATCCATCACAGCATCTAGGTGGGCACTCGCACTTGTGATGTCACTGTGTCACAGGGCAGGTAAGTGATTTTGTAAGCGGCTTGAAAGGCCGCACTCACTCACACCAGGTGGTAAATAGAAGATAAACATGCTCTGTTTTTCTCTTTAATTTGTAATCATTAGGTTTGCAGCTTGACTGTGCATTGCAGGACGTTGGATGGATTTTAGATTTCATTTGAAGAAGATCTGCTCCCCAAGCACGCAATGCCAAACAGTGTGGGCATGGCTCTGCTCATAATATCCTCTTTTTATGATCTCACGTTGGGCAGGTCTCCAAAACTGCTCCCACAGGAGAGTATCTGACTACTGGAAGTTTTATGATCAGAGGTACGTCTCAGGCAACATCTCCATCTCTTATCTTTTCGTCTTTATCCGCACCGTGGCATTACGCTGTGGTGAAAGGGGAAGTGAGGCTAAATTTGGGTTAATCTCGCCCCAGGAAAGAAGAACTACATGCCACCTTCATATTTAATGATGGGCTTCAGCTTCCTCTTCAAGGTGAATCCCTCCTGCAAGCACACAGTCTGTTCTCTCTGTGTGTCTATTCTTTCTGTGTCTATTCTCTGTGTGTCTATTCTCTCTGTCAATCATGTCTGTGTATTCTCTCTGTGTGTCTATTCTCTCTGTGTCTATTCTCTCAGGGTGACTGTGCTCTCAGGGTGTCTATTCTCTCTGTGTGTCTATTCTCTCTGTGTCTATTCACTCAGGGTGTCTATTCTGTGTGTGTCTATTCTTTCTGTGTGTCTATTCTCTCTGTGTGTCTATTCTCTCTGTGTGTTTATTGCGTCTGTGTTTCTATTTTCTGTGTCTATTCTCTCTGTGTGTCTATGCTCTCAGGGTGTCTATTCTCTCCGTCAACAGCAGCACAAACAACATGATAAACCGTGTCTCCTCTCTTGCAGGTGGACGAGCAGAGTGTGTTCAGGCACCGAGGGGAGAGAAAGGTGAAAACCATCGAGGAGGACATGGAGGAGCCCAGCGGGGCGGACCTGCTGGAGGATGGGGAGGAGCTTATCGGTAGGAGGCGTCAACCAGGAGGAACACAGGGGTCCACTGAGCTCCCACACTCTTAGCATAGCGATGGGGAGACCATTGCCACAGACCGTTATTGACCCTCTGTTGTGCATAATATCACTTTACTCTTTTGTTCTATTGCTTCTAATTCCACTTTTTTATCATTTATTTCACGTTGTATCTTGGCTCTGCTTTCATGTGAATGTGTGCTACTGGGAAACGTGAATTTGCTTTTGGATCAATAACGTATTCATCAGTCCAAAGGAATTGGCCCAGAATTCCCCCCTGAATACAGGTGTCTCTGATCCCTGTCCCTTTTGTAGGGGACGACAGCAGCAACGAGGGAGAGGGGGAGGAGTGCGGAGAGGCGGGAGGGGAGGGAGAGAAGACGGAGGAAGTGGCTCCCACAGAGCTGCCGCCGGTCCCTGAGGAAGAGGAGGAGAAGGAGGAGGAGGAGGAGACCACGATGGAGAGGAGAGGGGATGTCAAGGAGGAAGAGGAGGAGGAGGAGGAGGAGGAGGAGGAGGGAGCGTTGGAAGTGGAGGAGAATGACGTGGACATCTGCTTCCCAGACACCAGCATCTCTCTCTCCCACTTGCAGCCTGGCAGGTGGGTGTCACTGGTGTTGCTTTGGGGGGACGTATGCCTCTGTGTTACCCGGACCAGGTGGCAAACCAGCTCCTGGAAGAGCACATGTAGTTAATTAATCCCAGGCGGGTAATCGGGGTGTCGCATGAGAAGCCTGACATGTATCTGAATTCACTGCAAGTTGCTCTGGATATTATGTTGTTTTTTTTTTTTACATGTTTCTGTTTTTGTCCCTGGCAGGCCTGCTCCTAATGGCATTTTTCACAAGAAGGAAGAGAGCTCCCAGGTGATTGGTGACCTTTCATCTCTCGCCACGAATCCCTAAGCACATGCACTCATACCTGACATGCCTAACATACTTTCAAATATTGCAGTAGCATGGGTTTTTCTTCTGATGTCTTCAACTAACCACAACCTTGTGGACCTTGTGAAGGTGAACCACAGGGAACCTTTTCAGGCCACAACCCCGTTTAGATCACAATATGATGATGGCAACCAAGCGTACGAACCGTTTCCACAACACACATCCCATCAACCATATCTGACGTATGACATTGTTGGCCCATATGTGATATAACACCACACCACACTAGTCGGTGATTAGAGGTAAATGGCTTGTGTGTAGCACACACACCATTAGTCTGTTTGGAAGTAATACTTTTAGGAGACCTTTCAAATCTTTTACATTATGTTTTCATCAAAAATGTATCCTCAAAACCATGCATCCATCAAAACCTTATAAGTCAGTAGTCTCCAGCAGCCCCGAGGTGGGGTCCCTGCCCCAAGGTTGGGTCCCTGCCCAGAGGTGGGGTCCCTGCCCCGAGGTGGGGTCCCTGCCCAGAGGTGGGGTCCCTGCCCCGAGGTGGGGAAACACTGAGCCGAATGTTTGTCTCCAGGCTGATGCAGACGCCCAGGGGAGAAAGCACATGACTGCCAAGCAGAGACGGTGAGCTATTGGAACAGAAACAAGACACTGAACACGGCCCACACTGACCATGGCCCACCTCCAACTCACACACTCTCACTAGAGACATGTTGTTGGTTGTTCGGGATTCAACTGATTTAACAAAGTTCACTGTGAATGAATTTAATTTGTTTGGGATTAAGTATTGGAACATATTAACGGCAATAATGGCAAAAATCATTAAAAGGCTACCAGATGAGGCATGGCAAATCTATACAATTAATGTCAAGTGATTGATAACGTAATGATAGCCCTAATCAATCTCAGGTTGTTAATATTAGTCATTTGTTCTGTATCAGACTTGCCTATAGAAACAGTGGCTCATGGGCCATTAGGTTAAAGGATTAGTTTTCCTCTGTGTGCCATCAGGGAGGAGAAGAAGAAGAAGCTGAAGGATGCTGAGGCTGAGGGAGAGGAGGAGAGGAAGGCCGACAGCTCGTCTGCCGTCCCGGCCGGCAGCCAGGGGAACAAGGGAGGAGGAGGAGGAGGAGCTACAGCAGTCACCCAGCAACCCCCAAAGAGGGGTCAAAAGGTCAGAGAGAAACAGGAAGTCTCGGTGAAGAGATTGCCCATCGACAAGTTGAACACGTAGAACTAGATTTCAAAATGCTGGGAATGTGTATGCTCTGTGAAATACTGTTTGCGGGACGCATATAATACAGTTCATCACATTTCTTGGTTTGTCATGTTTTTGTAAGTCTGTGCGTGGGATCACGATACTGAAAGTAACAAGCTCTTGTTTGTTTACCCCTCCCTTTGACCTTTTTAGAACAAGCTTAAGAAAATCAAGGAGAAGTACAGAGACCAGGACGAGGAGGACAAAGAGCTGAGGATGAAGCTGCTGGGGGTGAGCTGCCCATCAACCTTCACAACTGTAACGCATTGTCACGCTAATATGAAACACTGTTCATAACTGGTTCATTAATAAGTGTATCTGTATAAAATATAAGATGTTACGATGTGATCCATGAGTTGGCCGAAGCGTGGGTTAAACAGTCACAGGTTCGAGGTGATGCGCGGCGTGTGAATACTGAACTCACGTTTGGCTCGCCCACAAGTCTGCCGGCTCCGCCAAGGAGGAGAAGGAGAAGGAGAAAGGAAGGAAGGGCAAGAAGGGGAAAGACGAGTCGGTCAGGAGAGGTCCTCAGAAGCCCCGCCCCTCGGCGCCACCCGTGACCATACAGGTGTCGGCCGAGGGGGAGGAGCCGGGAGACCTGGGGCCTTTGGCCGAACAGGAGGACAAGGTGAGCGACGTGGGCCGGTCCCGGACTCGGTTACACTGTGCTGAATACCCGCTGTGACATGTTGGAGAGGCTCTGCTCTCGTTGGAGAATTAACATTTAAAAAGGAGCCGCTTTGCCACTCTTGCAGGACGATGATGTGGACCAGGACAACCCTGGAGCAGAGGTGGGTTTCCCCTCATTTTCCTGTCCTACTTGGATATCCTCAGGTGAAGTGTTTTCTTGTCCGGTGGATTGACCTTCATGTGTCGGGTGTCGGGTGTGTTTTGTGCCTGCGTGTGTGTGTGTGTGTGGACTCGTTCCCCGCGTCTCCAGGAAGCGGAGAACCTCCTCACCTCTCTGACAGGACAGCCCCACGCCGAGGACGTGCTGCTGTTCGCCGTGCCCGTCTGCGCGCCCTACACCGCGCTCTCCAACTACAAGTAGGCCCCCGCTCCACCCGACACTCTGTCCCCGGGGTGAGGTTCACGCTGCTCTTAACCATCCGCTCGTTGGTCTGCAGGCACAAGGTGAAGCTGACGCCGGGCTCTCAGAAGAAAGGAAAAGGTAGGGATCGGTGACGTGCGGCGTGTGTGTGAAGGATGCTCGGCCCTTCCGAGTGCAGTGTCCAAATAACAATGCTGGCCGTGGTTTGTCCTCCAGCTGCTCGCACCGCAGTCTTCAGCTTCATGAAGGCCAGGGAGGCCACCGTGAGGGAGAAGGACCTGTTCCGCAGCGTCAAGGTCAGTCTGGAACCAGTCTACTTCCTGTCAAACAGGAAGCTAACGGATTGTAAACACTTGTTTGTAGCGGTTGATTTCAAAGCGTTTTCAGCCCTTTGACTAATATAGTGAGTATATAGTATAGTAAATACATTTTTGTTCATGGGCCTTGGATTTACAGCCCTTTTTACTATACAGGAAAGTGATGTGTTCTTCAGCTAATGCACCGGGCATCTGTGTTGCAGGATACAGACCTTTCAAGGAACATGCCAGGCAAAGTTAAAGTATCTGCACCAAACCTACTGGCTGCCAAGAGAAAATGAGAAGCAAAAGGCAGTAAAGCAGGAGTTTTATCCGTTTGAACCTCAAGTGTTTTAATTTGACTTTTTATTTATGGAGGTGATATACAGACCGAAAACCATTGTGGTTCTGTAAGAAAACCAACCAGCTTTTATTTTTTAATCTTTGAGATGGAATGTGATTTTTTTTTTTCTTCAAAATAAAATGATTCTAAGTAATGATACAAAATGGTTTGTGATGACTTTATTCTTTCTTGACCACAACATTTTAAATAGCTTTTATACAATGTGTTCTGCATTGTAGTAATGACACCAAAGAAAGACCAGAGGAAGGTTTCAGTGCAACATGGCTCAACGTCAAAGACCTACCGAGCTTCAGAGTTCCCCGAAGAAATGCTACAAGAGGCATTTGAAAAAAAAAGGTGAAGGGGTTAAGCTGTGTCCAGTAACTTATACCATGGCAAAATGCCTTCAAAAACACAAGCACAAACCACAATGCAAAATAATATAAATTACAATATATACATGATTAACATTAAAACATACTTAGTACTTCACTGTCAACAAAAGCAATATTATTGCAATTATTTCAACATGAGTACACTTTTAGCTTTAAAAAGGGACATTTCAGAATGAAATTAAACTTTCATTCTGAACCAAGAGTTGAAACCGTTAATTTAAATCTCGTATTTATTTAATCACAATGCATTTGACTTTACTGTTTTGCATTGACGGCCTCTGAAGCACACGGAGCCCGGCCCCCTACATCTGCTCTACGGGCGCTTCAATGATCGCAGCCAATCTTTAGGGGGATAAAATGGTCAAATTGAGTATGTGCCTCACAGGCATGGCATTTATGGGTATGCGCACACAATCGTGCTCTTCATCAGACACGGGGCCCTGGACTATGAGCCCGGGGGGTTGACGCGGCCCACCCTCTGCTGGAGGCTGTGCAGGAGGTGCTTAGGCAGGCAGTCCCAGGAGCCGGCCAGACGCTCCTGGTGCAGGAGGGCCACCTGCATGCAGCACCTGCGGTACAGACGGAAGCACCTCTGGTGAGGACAACGTGTGGGGCTGATGTCATTACAATCCCTTTACAGCCAGCCAAGTTGGCCTGCGAGTGCTGCACACGTGAACACGTGTAATAACAATAATACAATGAACCACATGGCCAACAGCTAGGGACTGGCTTACCGAACAAGGGATTTTGGTTGCACGTTGAAAATCAGCAGCTCATTGCTGTGAGCCTGTTTGAATGACACACACATACTGTTGTTAAAAGGAGCAAGTGTTACACATCAATGTTGCATTTCATGTGGACTTTTAGCAGGCTTTGGTTCTGCTGGGAACACGCGGCCAACTCACAGCTCTTTGATGAGACAGCAGGTTGTTGGCACAGCCTCCGAACACAAACACCTCCCCGTCTGGACCTGAACACGCCGTGTGCCACAGCCTGGGTGGTACAGACACACCCATCAGCCCCATGGATCACACAAGCACGCCAACACTCACCACCGGGAATTTGGCACATCTCAATCTATAACTATAAATTGACCAATGCAGTAAAATGCATCAGAGCAAAACTAATAACCAAACACTTCTGATACAGAACGTACACACAGTTTCATAGACCTGACAGCAATACTCATTGTCTCTCGGGCCCATCTGGGGGAGCGAGAGACGCCAATACAAGCTCACCTGGGGCTCTCTGTGTGGTTGTGTGTAAACGGCTTCCACTCGTTCTTACTGGCGCAGTAAAGCCACCCGTCACCTGGGAAATACACATGAGTTAGCATCACTGATATGAACAGACCGTAGGTAGTTCTATAAGATGCTCCTAGGCAAGGTTGTCCCCATTGGGAGAGATCTCTCTCTCTCTCTCTCTCTCTCTCTCTCTCTCTCTCTCTCTCGACTCACTCAGCGTCTCCCTCTCTGTGGTGAAGCCCCCGAACAGGAAGACGTAATCTTCTGACACCGGGGTGAAGGAGTGCCAGGACCGCCCCAACGGCCCCCCCTGGGGGACGCTCCTGAGACGTGGAGGAGACGAGGACACAGGAAGTGGGCCGGTGAGGAGGAGGAGAGGGGTCAGGTTTTTAGCAAATGAATAAAAATGAGGAAACTGTAGGTCAACCATGAACTCAGGAATGGCGAGGCTGGTTACTGCCAAAACACAACAAAGCACACTGAGCCTAAAGCACATCGTTCATGCACTCCCAATGAGCTATACAATGAGCTATACAATGAGTTATATAGCAAGTTATACAATAAGTTATACAATGAGCTGAGCCGAGCTCAGTTTTGGCAGCAGGGTGTTTATTCAGCCTGGCATTTTTTTATGTGTTTTTTTTCCCCAGCTGATCAATTTTAGGCCTAGAGGAGCGGGTCTGCGTGGGACTGAATGGACCTCCAGTGTGACGATAAGGACACCAGAAGGTTCACATTCTGTTTGCGCTTTACACACTTGAAATTTGATGTGTTTTGGCCTTTACACCTGACTGGACTTACATCTCATGCCACTCCCAGGTGTCCATTTCAATGTAGTACAGGTCGTTTAGTCTGAAGTTCTGTGGACATGAAATACAAGTCACAAACGATGCATCAATACTGCAGCGCAACAAGCGTGCGTGATCATGAATCAAGCTGATTATTTTTATCTTTATATTCTTAATAGTAGGAGCGGCAGTGTGTCATGTACCTTGTACCGTCCTCCAAACACGTAACCTCTGTTTCCCAGCGTGGCACAGGCATGGGCGGCTCTGGGAGACGGGGTGTTGCCCTATGGAAGCAGAGGAGAGGGAGAGATTATAGACTGGGAATCCCTTAAGAGATGTCGTCTATGCATGAAGACTGTGTGCACATGAGGAGGCATTCACCTTAGTGATTGGCTGGCTCCACGTGGAGGTCTCCAGGTCCAGAATATGGATGTGGTTGTTCCAGCCTCGACTGGGGTTGTGCCACTGAAAAGCAGACATTGCAAAACAAAAGCCCTTGAGCATGAACCATGTTGGTAAACTGATTTTAAGGGAAGCAATTTTCGTTTCCCATTTTTGTAATTCTTTTTTAACAAAACGAGGAACACTGCAATGTTTCAAACACTCACCAATGACGAGGATTCATCATATTCAAACGTTCCCCGGTGCTGTCCTTGTGGTGCATAACCATAACCTCCGAAAAATATCAGCCTGTAAAATTCATGAGAAATTAGCATTTAGTTTCATTCTGGGGCAGGGCTGCCAGCCCCCTTGTAAAGGCCCCTTCAATCCAGCTTCAGCACAGGTGCGTCACATCGACGCTCATCCACTGGTGATCGGCTGAGCATAATCAGCCAATAAGAGGTTATACATGCAATAACATGTGTTTAACATCGAGAGGGGTTAAGTCTATTGCCAAGTAACTTACAAGTGGTGTGTTTTGCTTTTCCTTTAAACATTTTGGGCTGAGAGTGGCAGGAAGGAGAGGGGCTGTGAATTCAGCATCGTTACGGATCAGCACAACTTTGTAATCAGCCATGTTGTACATGAAATACGCATCAAGAGTTCGGGAAGGATTACCCTTCCTCGGACAAAGACATCCCAATAAACAGCAGCCTGGATGGAGCTCCACACATCTTCACACACACCGTGGCGTTGTACGACACGTATACAAGCGTCTCAGAAGCTTAACCCCGTCTCTGACACGGCCACCAACACCGATTGCTGCCAAGACCGCATTCCACACATCCACACAATACTCGCTGCCCGTGTCCCTTCAGCTGAGACATCAAAGTGCCTTAGACGGCACTTCGAGGTCAGTAACGAACGCTGATAGCGTTTCGTGGCAGAGTATGGTTTTGGGTTCACTTCCCTTTTAATAAACAAAATCACACAGATCCCAGGCTCTGGCTCATACCTGTTCTTCTGGACCCAGCAGCCTAGCTTGTCCTTGCAAGAAGGAGGGAGTCCCTTCAGATCTTTCATTTCCTCCCAGATGAGGTGCGGGGCTCTGAGGTTCAGACAGAAGATCTGCACAGGAAGACATCATAGTAATATAATAGTAAGACAATAAGTAGTAAAGCACTGACTACAATGCTTTAAGGCTCAGTTACCCCATGCCCTGTTGTTCATTCCAGTAGGCTCAACAAGCAGTTCAATCATCAGTATGTTGTGCAGCGACAGTAATACAGGGGGAACATAGACATGGTACCCTGTTGATGTTTCCCCTGGCATGGTGCCCTGCGAACAGATAGAGGACCCCTTCCACGCACACTCCACAGCTGCCAGACATGGAGGTGAAGAGGTTGCCTCCAGTAATACGCTTTGTCCTGTAAACAAGTTGTTTGTTCAATACCAGCTATGTCTGTGTATATGTATTGTGTATATGGAGTATAAGGATATTGATTTTTTATTTTTATTTTTTTTTTACCATACTCCCGTCTCCATGTTGTATTCCCAGAGCACATTTCTTGGCAAGTACAGATCAAAGAATCCATGGTTCACCGCATTCTTGTTTGACAAGACAGAAAGACACATCAAAACAATGCAAAAAAAAAACGCTGCCTATGAGCAGCTACATAGCTGCATAGCTATATGTCAAACAATATTGTGCTCTTGCACAATCCAAATACATGATAACTTACCTTGTACCCACCCCAAACATACATGCAGTTTCTATCTACTACTGCTATATGGCCACTGCGTTCTGGCGGAGTGTCGACCTCAAAAGTCTCTGATTCTTCAGTTACAAGAGAATCGTCATCTTCTTCCTCCTCGTCATCATCTTCATCATCGTCATTTTCTACAATCCAGTCAAATTCCTCGTCTCCCTCCGATTCATCGTCATCTTCCTCCTCTCTTGCAGGTAAATCTTCGCCCATTTCCTCGTCCATATCTGGCTTAAATTGGGAGTCTAACAACTATCACTTGGCTATCACTGCTTGGCAGAAAGAACGGGTTTGGAACAGGTCAGGTCACCCACTCGTGGGTGTCTATAAATGACGGTGCCACCTAGATATGAAGAAATAGAACAAAGACATAATGTGTATTAATTAGGTCCAATCTACCATCTGGACCTACTACAAATAAAAAAAGGACTCCTCAACATTGTTGCCCCAACTATTTGCCCAATGTATTGTTTACGGAATAAGGAACGCAACATTAGCAGTTGGCGAAGGAATTGCGTTTTACTTAAAATTGTGATGTTTGCTTAAATATTATGGCTTGCTAGTTAGGCTAGTTAAGCAAGTTGGATAATTAGTATGAGCAGCTGTCCCTCTGCGAATATAACATGGCTTAGTCTTTCAAAGCAAGCAAGCAAAGCATTAGTTTACCATGACATTGATGCTATGCTGAATTGTATAAGCTGCATTGTATGAACAATGTACTAATATAGAACATTTTAAACGTATAGGCTTACCTTAGAAATATTTATCTTTAAATTTTCAAATGCAACACGCCATAAATGTGAGGTCTACATATTCTGGGGGCACGACCGGAAGTTTAAAAACCGGACCTCCTAAATGCGCCATTTTTGAAAGGTCAAAGCAAAAAATACTTCCATTTTTTTCCACCATTCAATTAATTTTATTGTGAAGTAGGCCAACATCAATCAAACAAAAAATAAATTAATTGGCTTTCATACACATTTTTCAACAAAATAAAATAAAAATTGTATCTGTCAGGCGACGCCGATACCTTTCATTTTAAAATCGCTTTCGGGGCGGGGCCAGATTTGTTGCGACCGTGTCAATAGTGGTGTGTGTGTCATTTCATTTTACACACATTGTTTTGCTACCAGAAGAGGTCGTTATAACAAAACAAAAACAATGACTTATTATTGATGTTCCTCAAAATTCATTAAACATGCAGTTTGTAAAAAAAACGTTGTAACTTAGCACTTGCTGTTTTCACTATACTAGTAAGAAACTAGACACTGTTACATTGGGAATTTAAACGCTTTTTTTAATTTTTTTATTTTTACATAGAAAAAGGTATATACATATTAAAATATCAAAGTGGGTTTACCATTTGTTATTAGACACATTTTACAAAGTAGGAATAAAACAGACGCCGGCAGATTTGGTTGCAAAGCCAAATTGTTAGAGTCCCTGAAGTTTGCTGTAACAACAGAGAAAAATAATTAGCCACTTAATATAACCATTAGCCTATAAACACTTTGTTTTCATTTTGATCAAAAACAACAAAAGACCCAATGAGAGACACAACCCACCTGTCCTCAACAGTTCTGTTGGAAGGGTAGTACACCTTGAATGTGAAGCCACTCCTCGGAAATGAACCCTGTTCAGAAAAACACCATCAATCAAAAACAAATCCAGAAACACCAACATTACATCAGAGTTGACCTGTGGAGGAGGAGCCCTCAGAGCGAAGCCTTCAGAGTGTCCGTACCGGGTTGATGCAGAGGCACTCCGCGTTGGTCACACTGAAGGGGTCGTACTTGTCTGCGAAGATGATGACATCGGGGACCGGGTAGACCCGCAGCGCGTAGTCGTACGCCCAGAACACAGGGCTCACGTACAGGGGCAGGGGCGTCAGGTGACCCTGGGAGAGGACGCTCTTCACAAACTAAAGACGGAAGGAGAACCAATTACACCGCATGCCATGACACCAGCCAGAGCTTGCAACGCAATGTTGCATTGCTTGGAGGGGCAGGATTGGCTACATTTTCTGCTAAATGATTAGATGAATGACTAGTAAATCACTTGTATTAAATTTAATTAGTTTCATTAACCATGTGACAATTGTATTTGAATTTCTAGTCTTTGAAAACCATTTCTTTCCATCTAATAACGATATGCTTTCACCACCACGGCACACACAGAGCAGGGGGGGGGACCACTCACATGGTTGGGGATGTCCAGGGTGTTGGTGGGCATGCGGAGACAGTTCCTACACATCTTGTTGACGAGGTCTTCTCTGATGATCACAATCTCCTGGCTGCAGTACTGAATCCTGTGAACGCGCAAGGCATCATGTTCAACAACAACCCACGACCGTCCAGAACCACGGACATAAACATCGATATCATGTAACTACACAGCGGAGATGTTCTGAAGGTGAAGATATTTGTAGCGAGGAGTCACTACATAGACGAGCCACATGGTTTGTTATGTAAACTGGTGTCTGATAATGACTACAATAACCAGTGACCTTGTTTGTTTGTGTACTCAAAAGAAACCTGTATGCTCCCACAGAAGTTCTACCTGCATGGGTTGGTGGTAAACACAGAGAAGGGAATCCTCTGTCGGAAGTCCTCTGTGATGTGGGCGGCCAACGGAGGCCTGAGATGAAGACAAAGTATGTGTTAAACTAAAATCCATTCTCATTCAGTCCAAAGGATCTTGTGGTTGAAAGGTTTACCGTGGTAAGATTGTGCTGGGGCCCGGGTCTTCAGGGCCTGGTACGAAGACGAAGCGGCTACTGTGGGTTGAGAGAATTATTTACTACACATGAATGACATTGTATATACAGTGTATCAGACAGGGGCTGCTAAAGAAGCTGTTCATTGATATGGTGTCTAGAGCACAGCTGATTTCGTTATGACAAGTTTTGCTAGTGTAGGCTGATTGAGATTTAAATTATTACTGGATAACAATAACAATAATAAGAAAATATTTATTAATCAAATCTCCAATACCTGGTGTGAATGCTGGGATAGGAGCAGATCGTATCAGCAAGAGTCTTCAAAGATTCTGAAAACAGAGGGCAACCCATTGTCACATCTCTTTATTACAACTCCCAAAGACCATACGATATTATATATTACATTACACAGTGATCAGATCATTCATCCGGTCACCTTTGAGTGATTTGATCTGTGTTTTCCCATAGGGAGCCATGGAGAAGTTTCCACAGAAGATGAAACAGGTAGGAGGCATTGTTGCATAGCCTACACACACACACACACACACACACACACACACACACACACACACAGAGAGACACACACACACACACAAACACGCACACACACACACACACACACACACACACACACACACACACACACACACGCACACACACACACATGCACACACATACACACACTCACACACACACACACACACAGACACACACTCACACACACACACACACAGATGCACACCCTGACACAATCACACACGGCAGTGTGGGGCGGCAGTAGCTCAGTGGGTAGAGCGGGTGGACAGAGCGGGTCGTCCACTCACCGTAGGGTCGGCGGCTCGATCCCCTTGATCCCCTTGATCCCCCTCCTCCTCCAACTGTCCACATGTCGAACCCCACAAATGTACTGATTGTAAGTCG
>OMKI01012677.1:9529-19807 GCA_900302315.1 Phycis blennoides | reverse complement strand
CATACATACATACATACAAACATACATACATACATACATGCACAAACACACAAACATGGACACGGGAACACACACACAAACACACACACAACCACACATGTTAGTACCCCTGGACACACACATGCACACACACACACACACACACACACATTCGCACACCCACACACACACACGCACACACACACACACACACACACACTTTGTATTAGAATATTCATTCTCATGATTATAATGTGGCTTTTTCAACCCCACGACTCCAATAACCTTTTCTACTGAAACATTTCTGCTTCTGCACAGGCTGGAGCAGTTACATTGACATGCTTACTAAAATGTATAAATGACCCAAGAGAAATATGCATTTTAGTAAAATACAACTCTAATATTAATTCATACAATCAAAACTCATACCTGAGAACATGGTGTTAATTTTCTCCATCACCTCGACACTGTCCAGCCACACATCAGAGAGAACTACAAACATGGCATCCTCATTCTCATCTTCCAATTGCTTCAGCTTTGCAGACACTTTTACTGATGTGGTTGATGGGCCACCAAAGAAGTTCAAGTTGCCGTAGTAAGCTCTGGAGGTAAAATAACACACATTACAGTTTCTACTAAGGAAAGATGTCAACAGTATGAAGTAAAGAACCATTGTAATCGAGTTGTAATTATTAATAACAAAAAAGCAAAGATGGCAATTTACTTTTTTTGAATGTGTCCGAGGAGGCTTTACAACCACTAATGATATTGCATATTTCCGTTTATATTTTCCGTTTCCGTTTTATTTGGAAATGCACCATATTATGATATATTATACTTGTTTGTTTTAGGTTATCTTAGCTAACCGGGGCAGTGTAAGTAAGTTACAGTTCAATGACATGAATATGTACACTTTGCATTTGTCATTCAAGATGAAAAAGAAAAAAAGAACAAACAATTGTATTAACAATTGTGGTTTAAAATCAACCAATGCCGACCTTGTCATGGAAGAAGGCTCTGTTGGTGGGAAGCCGAAGGCGTTTACATGGAAAACAGAGTCCTCATACCAGCCTTTAGGAGATAAAGTAAAACATCACCTACTGCTCATAAAAAACATAAATAGTGTTCATTGCTGTGACAATAAAATTAAGACGGGTGGTTTCTACTTACCCTCTGCTAGCACAAAGCAGCATTCTGTGTACAGGCCATTATGAAACTGGTAAGGGCATGGTTAAGGTGTGTACGTAATTGCATTGATAGCAGCAAATAATAAACTGACTGTTGATGATTCAGAAATAATAATTATGCATTAAAAGAAAAGTTAAACTACAAAAGTGTTGGATCGTTTTGTAATTCTGACGACTGGAAAAAAGGATATTGCCTTGGACATGTCCAGCTGGATAGTACCAGTAAGGTCCTCAAGGAAGAATTTACCCTACAGATGAGAAAATGTATATTAATGTGACAATATTTTTGTTTAATCACAACATATTCCCAAATGATGAAAAGGGGGCATTTTAGCATTTTAGACACTTTGGTCCAAAGCGACTTACAATCAGTACATTTGTGGGGTTCGACATGTGGATAGTTGGAGGAGAGTTATCAAGGGGATCGAACCGCCGACCCTACAGTTAGTGGACGACCTGCTCTGTCCACCCGCTCTACCCACTGAGCTACTGCCGCCCCATGATGTGGATTTTAAGTGAGGACAGAGCTGTGTCATGGGGCTACCTCTTTCTGTTAAGTGAGGACAGAGCTGTGTCATGGGGCTACCTCTTTCTGTTAAGTGAGGACAGAGCTGTGTCATGGGGCTACCTCTTTCAGTTAAGTGAGGACAGAGCTGTGTCATGGGGCTACCTCTTTCAGTTAAGTGAGGACAGAGCTGTGTCATGGGGCTACCTCTTTCAGTTAAGTGAGGACAGAGCTGTGTCATGGGGCTACCTCTTTCAGTTAAGTGAGGACAGAGCTGTGTCATGGGGCTACCTCTTTCTGTTAAGTGAGGACAGAGCTGTGTCATGGGGCTACCTCTTTCTGTTAAGTGAGGACAGAGCTGTGTCATGGGGCTACCTCTTTCAGCTGCGTGATCATCCCCAGCACAATGACCTCTCCCAGTTTGGCCGTGCTGCCCAGGAGCGCCTCAACCGTTTTCAGCTAGAAACAGAACAACAACAGAAACACAGGTCAGTGCATTTAAAAGGAGAAATAAAGGACGAAAATCATCATTCAGCAAAACACTTTTTGCGGACAATTGCGATCGTTACCTGGAACTTATTCCTACTCTCGTCGACAGCAGAACCTATCGCCGGTGGGGTGAAGAGTTCATGTCGATGTGTTCGCTAGAAATAAAACAACAAAATAACAATGATTTAAAAAGGCAACTTTTGTTGTTTTTTTTTTACTGCCGAGTCAATGTTGGGGATGGCATGCATAGCAACACTTAGATACAAAGACAGAATATAGACAAACCTGTTGTAGGATGGTGTAGCGCTCCCTGAAGAGCTCTGCCTTGTCCCTTGCCACACCACACAGACTGGGAGTCGGATGCTTGGTCATATTGATGCTGAGTGGGACAAGGTTAAAGGTCAAACACAAGTCAACGGTAACCTGATCAGCACAGAATGATAGGAGTACTATTCCAAGTGATGCCAACAAAAATAAATGATATATACATATAATATATATGCCTTTATATAAAGTCTGTAAATTGACAAGATCTTCAGTGATAATTAATTCTTAACGTCACATACGGCACAAATTTCTTCCTCTCCACACTGTAGATGTATCTGGGCACATCAAACGCTCCAATGATGTTGAACACGTTATCTCTGTACATGGAAATAAATTCACAGGGCATGTTTTGAAATAGATCAATGCATTGAGGGATCATGGATACTTTGATGCTAGTTGTATTAATATTGGATTAGACCAGTAAGTATGTAATTCTATTCACCTCCTAAAGCAATCTAATACAATCCAATATTATGTTTGCCATCTGCCAAGCTATTCAAGGGCACAATATGTATCTTATAGTATTACTGGGGTAATGAGGATTTTTGGTGACTAAAGCAAATATAATTTGTAAGCAGTATAGATCCCCAATGAACATTGACGCCACCTGTATTAACTAGTCTTAATGATAACATTCAAGTAGGATTATAACGAAAATGAATAACATTCGACCTACATGTTTTCATCACACGACTGACTGCAGTCCTGAACAGCAGTTTCCATGACAGAAAGCTCGATCATAGAAGAGGAAACTGTTGCAAAGCAAAATTGGACATCATTATATATCACAAATACATACATATTTACAACACATCATGACCCGTCTAGACTTACGTGGCTGCTTCTCCACTGCATCCAAGATCTTTTCGACAACATCCTCCAATTCGTTGGGACTGACCGACTCTAGGACTTCCACCAAATATTTACTGGCGTCTCTGTAATAATTGAACATTCCATGAACATTTGTAATCCTGATCTAGAAATATAGACGCATACATTGAACTAATGAGATTTTAATAGCGGTGGATACAATAATAAAGATGTCAAGCATTTGAAAGGATAGTTTAGATGGCATCATTGTCACCATTTAAAGCTGTTCATGTGTGACAAAATAACGGCAGCTAATACAATACATACGGCCGAAGCATAAGTCCCCGCATCTTGAAGTCTGCGGAAACTTTTGTTTTAATTTTTCGAAGAACATCCATGATTACAGGCTGTGGCCAACTCGACTCAAAAAACTCTTTGGCGCTAAATACGCGCTTCCTCGTGTGTATCGTCACTTCCGGTTCCGCCCTCTGCTCTTTAATAACAACGTAAAGAAATCCTTCGTGCGGTTCGTTGACGCAATGGCCATGAAAACACAACTCAAACGTGCTCTATTTCCACTGCAAATGGATATTGTGTGACTCTTGTCGCTTGTGAGTATGTCTTCGAGTTCGAGTTATGACTTGTCAGAGGGGAATGACCACAACACAATAACAACAAGACATTTAGTAACGTTGTAAACCTAGTCCGTTTCTGTCAACCATTGCTGTCAAACGTGGCTTGTTTAAGCACAACCCCCCAATACATCAAAACCTGCTTTACTAGTTGGCTCCATCATTCTCGTTGTGGCATGTCTGTTTGTAAATGTTGTTGGACTGGCGTTTTTACTGAGATACACTTGTCTTCTCTCGCCCCTACAGAAGTCATGGAGGAGAGGCAGCGCTCAGAGCGGGTGGCCCAGGAGCGGAGCGGACACACGGCGGTGGTGCAAGACAACCTCCTATTCGTGTGGGGAGGCTATGTGGTAAAGACTATGTTATTATTTCATTGTATTTTATTTAATTTATATCTAAAAAAAAGTGATCTGCAGTAATTTTTCAAATGGTCTTTTGTTTTCATCGTTGGATTATATCATTGTACAGTCAATTGGTGACGACGAAGTTTTTCTACCAAATGACGAAATATGGATGTATGACTTGGACCGAGGACTATGGTAAGAAGCCATCGCATTATAAGGAACGCATATGAATCCACTTTAAAGCCATGCGTGCATGTACTGTGTGTGTCAAATTTTTTCATGTAAAAAATCACCAAGTCAAGTCACTTACCTTATTCTGAAGGGAAATGTCGTCCATGAGGGGCGATGTGCCGCCAGCGATGTCGGGCACCTGCGGCTGCTCGTTAAACGGACACATGTACATATTTGGAGGTTGCGACAACAATGGCCAGACTAATGAGGTGGGTTCAAAGTTGTTTTAAACAACTTTGAAACTTGTGATACTGATCTGGGTTAGTTTTAAACAGTTTAAAACTAACCCAGATCAGTATCACAATGCTTTTGGCGGAACGGTCTGCAATAACTAAACATTAGGCGGATAGCCTACACACTTAATTTTAATTTTGTTATTGGTTTCATTTTAACACAACATATTATACCTAACATAAAGGCACAATATACAATGTATAAAGTACATTTATGACAATTTCCTAAACTATTTTAAAGGAGGTGGAGATAAATGGGTTCAATCAATGTAGATAAGATGCATTATAATGTAAGACACATTAGCTATGGGGACATTGTTGGCTTTCCTTTAACCATATTATTGTAACTGCTTGATTAGAAGCCTTAAACTCATGTGGGTTTTTCAAGTCATGCCAATGTGGGGTTACAGCTCCCTTTTTAGCCTGTTACTTTTTCCAATATTGGACTTCAAATAGATCTACAGTGTCAACCTTCTGGATGGGGAATACATTTGGAAGAAGGTTTCTAAAGTGTCTGGAGCCCCCCCCTCACCCAGAGACAAACTGTCCTGCTGGGTCTTTGGTGACAGGTGTGTGCTTATAACTTACTCCATGTATCACAGCCCAGTCAGGTCGTCACCTCTGCTTGCATGGTTGAACTCACTGAGCGAAACTACTGGTAGTATTTACCATTTTCTATTTGTAAATGAATAGCACCAGCAATCAAAGAACTTTGAGCTTCAAATTACGCTGTGATGTTGTAAAAATATGCTAATAATAGTTTGCTATTCAGTGTGTGTGTGTTTGTCAATGTACGAGGTGTGGCTGTATAAGTATGCTAATAATAGTTTGCTATTTAGTGTGTGTGCGTGTGCGTGTGCGCGCGTGTGTCAATAGGTCTGCTTTGCCAGAAACTTACATATTATTTTATGTTATTATATCACACACATTGTGAATTGCTACCGTTATCATGTAACCATCTTTGGTTCCTAACCATTCAATACATGCAACAATGTGATGCTACATAATTTTGACATTCATTAATAGTTATTGATAAATATTTGTTTTTGTAATAGGATCATATATTTTGGAGGATATGGTCACAAACTACAAAATGACATCAACAGGAGAAACTTCATTCTGGATGAGGCATCGTGGGTATGCAACTATTTGTGCTTTGGTAAACTCTGGAACAGTTGATTCATTGAATGATAGAAAATAGACGTCTGATAATTACATTAATTTGTTCGCTCATCAAGTAAAGCGACCAAACATTTGCTGCACGTCGCTGGATATCTCTTCGGGCTCTGGTAACCCATGATGGGCATTTCATGGCATTGATTTTCTAGACTAAACGATTTACCTAAGAAAGGTTTACTGTTGACTCTTCAGACCCGCCTCCCCAGCTAACCCCTCGCCTTCTTACTCCCTACTTATCTCCTTTTTTTTACGAAAGAGTCTACTGCTGGTTTTGTTTTTGTATTCTCTCCACGTATGTAGAGCGTCTTTGAGAACAAGTCTGGTTTATTATCATCATTATGATGATGATGATGATTATTATTATAATCAGTATTATAATCATTATATCACACCCTTCCTTGTTTGTTCCCACCAGGTGGATGATGTCTACTGGGGCTGGAACAATGAGGTCCACGTATTTCACCCCAAGCACGCTAGTTGGACGGAGCCCCAGACTAACGTGAGCCCTCCTCGCCATAACGCTGTTTATGTTTGTGTGCTGCTGTGATCGTGACTGGACGGCTGACTACTTGTGCTGCCTGCTTAAGCAGTCGGCATACTTTATGCGGAAAATAAGTTTTGGCAAGGTCATAAGAACAAAGTGATGTGAATGCAGAGAATACTAACGGATGCATGACTCAACGCAAAACTTCTTTATCGGCACGTCCTGCACCTCCAAACTGTTATGCTTATTGTGCTACCATTATGTCTTCCATTATGGCACCCATTGCAATCCTAACCGTCCCTGGAAGTAGGGATCCCTCATGCTGCATTCCTTCCCATGGTTTCTTCCTTGATAATTAGAAGAGTACTACATGCTAAAACACGTGGCCTTGTTAGGTGATGTACAACATAGCCCAGGTCCCATTTCACTGTTTAGTGTGGTATTTTTGCTGCGGATAAGTTCATTTTCTGTAGATGCTACTACGTCCCATGGAGAAATTTCTACAGTAGTTATAATGGGGTTTAATTAGAGATTATGTTTTCAAATCACTGTAGCATCAACCATAAGTGTAAGATTTTAGTTTAATTCTCAAATGACAACAGCTCAGGGGTGGACTTGATAAAACCTATATGAACCTAGCAGTAAGTGATGAACCAGTGTGGCTGAGATGTGTGTGTGTGTTGATTGTGGACAGGGCCGCCCCCCTGCCCCCAGGGCTGCCCATGCCAGCACCACCCTGGGTTCTAAAGGATATGTTTGCGGAGGAAGAGTGATGGTAAGAACTTTACAAGTTCCCTCCCCTCAGATACATAATCAATGGTTGAAAGCGGCCGTTGAACGGTTAACCTCAGATGAAGCGGTTATTAAATGCATTTCTTTTCATGATAGGAAACCAGGACCAACGATGTTCACTGTTTGGACCTTGAGACATGGACATGGACGGAAATGTATGTGGGGGTCAACCAGAACAGTTTTGTAGACATGCTTGTTTTAGCCATGCTGCTAGTACACTAACCACATAGACACTATGTTTTGTACTATGTTTTACCTGGTTTAGAGTCTGCCCTCTGTTCCTATGATTCTTTTCATTATCTCTGCCAACTTTTCTGTTTGTCTTCACTGTCTTCTGCAAAACAAAGATAATCACCTCAGGCAGTTGTCACTGGCGATGGACAATAGTGTTTTCTAATCTGATCTAAAATCAAAAGCCAAATAACTTTCTCAAGCATTGTGTTGGCTTTTCTAGAGAGTAAATACACATACATAGTTGTGATGTGTGTCTATAATGTGTCCATCTAGATGAGTAGTTGAGTGAAATGTCCTTTTCCAGAGTCCCACTCTCGGCTGTTCCAGTAGGCAGGTCTTGGCATTCACTCACTGCGGTTTCTGATAGCTCCTTATTCCTGTTTGGAGGACTAAGTGTGGACTGCAAACCGATGAGTAATACACCTATCAGCACTTCAAACGCTGTCTGAAATCTTTGTTAAATATGTTGGTATGATCTGTTGGACAATTGTTTTTTAATATATTTATGCATTTTTCTTAGGTGATGGCTGGCTGCTTAATGTTGAAACAAAGAAATGGCGGGAGATTCACCATCCCTACAAGAACAAACCAAGGTAGTACAATCTGAACCACTGCACTTGTTCAGTGGGCTAACATGTGCTAATGGTCATTACATTGTAGACAGACGTGATTTGGTTCTGCCAAAAAATATTTGATTGCAAAAACCTACTACAATAGTCAAAGATCAACTGCAACCTTTCTAGTGTAAATTCTTACTGTGTTTTTTTCCTCATGCCTAAGGTTGTGGCACACAGCAAGTGCAGGCAAGGACTCTGATGTAATAGTGTTTGGTGGAAGTTGTGACTACATACTTCTGGTTGATACCGTAGGTATTTCATTGATTATGGATTGGAGGAAGGGTAGAAGCCATAAATATTAGAATGAAATTTAAGAGATTGAAACGTCTCTTTTTTTCTTAAGAAAATGTGCTTTGGACAACTGTGTCAATAATGTGCTGCAGAATAACACTGAGATTATATAGTGAGCGTTGGAATGGATTTATTACCAACATTGTTGAGTGCTTTTTATGAATGCATAAAACAAATTCAGAGAAATAAATAATCCAAGTAAGAATCATCACAAAGACTTTGATAATAAGAAAAACCTAACCACTTATTTATCTGTATTTTTCTCCAGGGTCACTGCAATGATGCACTAGTATTTCAGACACAGCCATATCCTCTATTCAGGTAGGTTATATACAGTGTATATACAGTATATACATATTATTTTTTTAATGCAATGTACTACAAATACTGAAATCTGCTTTCCTAACTGTTTTTTTTTCCTGTGGTAGGTCTTGTGTGGATTTCATTTCTAAAAACATCAGTACCTGCAAGATGCTTAGGGACCAGATTCCTCTCCTGCCCTCTAAGCTCCAACACATAGTGCACAGCAGGATGAGCTATTACAGGCAACCCAAGAGCAAAACAGCACTTGGATGATGTGTCTTTAACTGCTCACGTAATACATTGGTTTACAATGCTACTTTCCTTTTTAATTAAGTACTGGGGTTTGGGGTTGTATTTAACGTGGGGGAAATTATATATTTTATTGTTTTATGTATATTTTATATTGTGCCATCTATTTTGTCTTTTTTTTTTAAGAAAAAAGATTTTGCTGCCTGCGTTTAATAATTTCATAAATGGCACACGAGAGTTGATGTTTGTATTGTCAGATCTTAACAGGCATCCATAGTAAAACTTTTACTTGAATAAGAACATGTTGGCAGTTATTTTCTCACACAAATACCTTCATCTCAATGTTCAGAAAATAATAATTTTACAATTGTAAAGGTAGAGAATTGTCTACATTATAACCAACCATTTACTATACAACTGAAAAATGGTCTTCAGTGTCCATATTGTATGTTTTAACAGACACACGTAGTTCCTGTTTCCTCCACTAAGCTGCAGTAAGTCTTCATGTCACACAGCTAAATATTCCTTCAGCAGCACATAGACTGTATAAGCAGCAGAAGTGCAGCTGCCAACACTGAGCCTTTTACTGAGCTCATTCTAAAATCTCTCCACTGCCACACATTCCTTTTAAGGAGTTGAGGAACAGTGGTCAGGAAACGAACGTTAAATAAATAATCCCAACCCATAGCCCCTCTGCACAGTGGCCACTTATTATAAAACAGAAAATCCATGCTGCATTTATATGTATCTGAAGATAAGACTAGATTACAAGGCTTAACATGATTTTCTTTAGCACTGATGTTACCCTTTGTATGTAATACTTAAAGTTTGAACTTTGAAGTTCAAAAGTTTGAAGTTTTGCTACAAAGTAACATTCTTCAAACAACGTTTGTCGTATTACCTAACAGACAATGGAAAGCTAAGCAGTCAATGGATAACAAAAAAGTAAATGGGTAACATATTTAAGTGCTTCTTCTGGGGGGGGGGGAATCAATCCTAAGGGTAATGCTGACATCAGGAATAAAGTATCATGGCCATCCTATAGAACAGACTCTATGTGGTGTTCACACACCCATGGATTTGACAAACAAAAGAACAAAATTAATTTTCACTGTGAAGAACTGTGATGATCACTTCCAATGGCGAGCATGTAGAGATGGCCACTGTCATGACAACAGGGAGTGGGGATCAGCTGAAGTCCCTCTCGATGGTGTCCATCAGCTCCTCCTCAGACCCGTCATACAGGATGACAGGCGTGCTCACTGGGGTGTTCAGGCAGTTGGCAAAAGTTCTGTCGGAAATGTTGAGAAAACATTGGCCTTTCAAAAATACATTTCTCTCAGATTGTTTTCATGTGGGTTAAGTAAATGTCCATGATAAGCTATTAATATA
>OMKI01012670.1:8005-19644 GCA_900302315.1 Phycis blennoides | reverse complement strand
TGCACATGCACACACACACACACATGCACACACACACACACACACCCACACGCACACCCACACACACACACCCACTCGCACACGCACACACACACACCCACATGCACACAAACACACACACCCACATGCAGACGCACACACACACCCACGCGCACATGCACACACACACCCACATGCACACACACACACACACCCCCACATGCACACACACACACACACACACATGCACACACACACACACCCACATGCACACGCACACACACACCCACACGCACACACACACACACACACACACGCACACGCACACACACACACCCACATACACACACACACACACACACACATACACACACACACCCACATGCACACGCACACACACACCCACTCGCACACACACACACACACCCACTCGCACACGCACACACCCACACCCACATGCACATGCACACACACACACACATGCACACACACACACACACACCCACATGCACACACACACACACAAACCCACATGCACACACACACACACACCCACATGCAGACGCACACACACACCCACATGCACACGCACACACACACACCCACATGCACACGCACACCCACACCCACATGCACACGCACACACACACCCACATGCAGACGCACACACACACCCACATGCACACGCACACACACACACCCACATGCACACGCACACCCACACCCACATGCACACGCACACACACACCCACATGCAGACGCACACCCACACCCACATGCACACGCACACACACACCCACATGCAGACGCACACCCACACCCACATGCAGACGCACACCCACACCCACATGCACATGCACACACACACCCACATGCAGACGCACACAAAATCCGCCACTCGCTGAAACCCACAAATATGCGGCGGCCATACGCACACACTTTTAATTAAAACAAGGATTTAGGCATATATTTAAAAAAAAATAAAATTAGTAATAAGGATAAGCTTTGTTTTAGAGAAGTAATCAATTTGATAAGGAAATGTTAGGAAAGGTTAGCTAAAGTAAGGTAAGATTAGCCAAGCTACAGTTAGGTTCTGCTCAGCTAAAGTTAAAGAAGTAATGGTTAGATAATGTAAGGAAAGGGTAGCTAAGGTAAGGTAATAAAACATATGGTTAGGTTAGCTAAGGTAAGGTTTGATACGTTAAAGGTTAGCCAAAGTAAGGTAATATAATATAATAATAATATATATATAATATAATATTATGTAAGGTTAGATATATTTAAGATTAGCTAAGGTAAGGTACCATAAATGAACTGGATGTAAGTTCTAAGGTATCATCTCATCTATACCTGCTGTACCTCCATGGCTGAGAGAATCCCCTCCCATGGTTCTCTCCCTGTCTCTCAGTAATAAGCCAGGACCCCCGGGGGATCCGGGAGCCTGGCGGGCCCCTGGGAGACAGAGCTGGACAGGCCAGCAGCTCAGACATGCCACAGGCTGTGAAATGGTTGTGTGCAAGTGATTTGGTTCAGCTAAAATCATCTCTAGTTAGCCCCACGGTTTCTTTCAGTTCAAGAAAAATCTCAAACTAACCGAAAAATGTACGCATGTACAAACATCTAGTTAACTTTGAAGAGTTAGATATGAGGGAGGGAGAAGGGAGGGAGGCGTGTGGTGAGGGAGGGAGGCATTGGAGGAGGGAGGGACTGGAGAAGAGAGGGACGGATTGGAGGGGAGAGGGTGGGCTGGTGAAACCCTTGGAAGGGTACATACTCTTAGTACATATCCTCGACAGCACTTAGATGAGTTAGATAGGCAGGAGGGAGGAATGGGAGGGAGGGAGGGAGGGAGGGAGGGGAGGGGAGGTAATACCTTAGTGAATAGTAACACCTTTGGAATCGAGTGAAAGTCATCCACTACATTGCTAATCCAGTGTCATTGCCTCAGCGTCATATTGAAGTATAATACTCTAGCAGAAAGTAGCCAGTGGATTATTCTGAACCCCTGGCAAAGAGTCAGAGGGTCAAGAGGATTCGTCTGGGCCCCAGAGCTCCCATCATGCTATTTTATATTGCTATTACAGCGCACAGCTTCGCATACAGAAGCTAACAGCTAACAGCTCCACACAGTCCTGTACTGCTGCTAATGAGTACGAAGCAACCAGGGGTGTGTGTGTGTGTGTGTGTATGTGTGTGTGTGTGTGTGTGTGTGTGTGTGTAGGTGTAGGTGGATAAAGAGATTGATAGATGTGTGGTGGATAGAAGGTGGATGGCTAGATTTATGATGGATGGATGGAGGATGACTGTGTGGACGAGTAGAGCAAAAACACGCCACAACTTTGACTTGAACTTGTGGAACTTTTTTTTTAACTCAGAGCTTATCTTCTGCTTCCAGGGCCACTCATCGTTGTGGCTAAACTGTGAACAACCAGCAGCCATTTTGGGGGAGTGTGTGAGGAAGAGAGAATTAGCGCGTAGCCTTGGGTTTAGAGTGTGTCTGCGCCGTATGTGTTTTTTCACAACTGGAGGCAGGCACAGCGTATTGAAGTCGAATTCAATATAAAAAGTTAGAGGGCTAAAGTGGTAAAAAAAAAAAAAACATGGTCATCATGCTCACTACTTACAGTGAGAGGATGGAACTTCCAGGTTAAAAAAGTAAAAGTCCTACCCAGAATGAACAAATGTGAACATTGATTTACTTTGTTAAACTGAAAGTCTCTCACTGCTCAGCACGTTAATTCCCCTGTGAAGTACACTGCATAGAGTAAGTGTTCTAAAGTACATCTGTTGTGCATCTATTTTTACCATATCTTTTTATAAACACCTGCAGTTGAATAGTTGAATAGTTTTGTGGCGTTCGGAATATTCCTTGTCATTTCCCTAACCCAATTTGAGCAGAAAAATCAACTCTTGGTGACATTAGACAGGGCGGCATCAAGCTGTGAACAAGATTCACCGTGAAGAATTATCTAATATAAATTAGATTAAACTAAACCTAAAACAGTCCCAATAGGACGCCACTCCACAATTCTCCCGCGGCATCCGAATGGCCGACAAAAACATTGGGTCCTGCTTGAAAAGGACTTGTTCAATCCCTTCGAACATAATGTATTCAGGTAATAAATGAAGCACCCTTTGAAGGAAGAATAATTACCCCGCCAGCTAATTGCCTTGATCTTGGTTATTACGAGATTACCTGTCGCTAATTGTCACCGGAGCTCGTTAGGCTACCATCCAATGGTGACAGAGACGATGTACGCTTAATTAGCGCCTCTGATTGGTGCCGCGTCGCGCCAGCCGCGCGCCTCAGTCATCGCTTCGTTGGAGGCGGTGTTGCGTGGCCGTGCTTGTCCATCTGCTGGGCTCCAGGAGCGAGTGCACTGCGTACACGTGGAGGAGGCCTCCGGTGAACAGCCTCACCCCATCCGCCACACGTCCCGCACGCGATGCTACGTGACTGGGGGCATTGCTCACAGGGAACATATTGGTTGGTCGTCGTTGGACGGTGGGCTTCATTTACATGACGTGATGTCTCTCCATGTGTTCGCGCTGATCCGTTCACACCGGCACACACACACACACACACACACACACACACACACACACACACACACACACACACACACACACACACACACACAGAGCTACTCTTTGCTGCTTCCTGTTCCAATACACTACAGGAAATGCCTTGTATATGAAAGCTTACTTGGCAATTAAGCTCTTTGATTCTGATTCTGTGTGAGCAAAAGGCAGATCGAAACATTAGAAGGACTTTACTTTTGTAGTCAACTTCTCTGTGAGTTCAGCTACATGAAGGAGCACGTAGCGGGTTAGGTGATGCTGTTGCATGCCTACAGAATCTCCCAATGTCTGCCTCCTGCCTCGGACGTTGGGGATCAAACCTAGTACCTTTTGGGCAGAGTGTCGCACACCCTATTCACTATGCAGTCTTGCATCCCAATTAGAAATAGTAGATGATGAATTAGGACTCACACACACACATTTGTTCTGTGTTTGCTGGCTTCTGATTGCCTGGTTTCGGTTATTCCCCTAGAAGTAGCAATTTGACTAATTCTACATTCAAATATTGAATGTAGAATCAGTCATTCATATCATTCATATTTATTGTGTTATTGGTTCCTCTCAGGTACCATACAGGTTCCTTGGCCTTTGGTGCTTTGATATTGGCTGTGGTGCAGATGTTCCGAATCGTCCTGGAGTACCTCGACCACAAACTTAAAGGTACAGTACGACGTTCCATCAAGATGTAACCTTCAGTGCCTTCGGTCAGCTAAGCAAATGTAGCACTTCAACAAAGGCTCAATAAATGAACATGTTCAATAAAAAGCTCAATCAATGTATTTAGTAAACATGGTGGAATGTGTGGACCTGACTGATGCATGAGAAGGTAATGATGATGATGGGGTTTTTTTTTTACCTCAGGTTCCCATAATGCATTTTCCCGATTCCTGCTCTACTGCCTGAAATGCTGCCTTTGGTGCCTGGAGCGTTTCATCAAGTTCATGAACAGGAATGCATACATCATGGTAACAATAGAAGTACATTGTTAACATCAATACGTTTCAACCTGCAGATTCTTGCAATTCCTTTCACCACAGCTATCACTTTGCTTCACATCTGAAAGAATCCCAGAGTTCATTGAGTCTCGGTGGGTGGGTGGGCGGGAATTGTTCAGGGGAGAGTCACCCGGTGCAGGTTTAACTCACCCGTCTCCCATGGCATTGGCTCTCCATTAGATCACGCTTTCCACGGGAAGTAAATGTGCGCTCACATTTCTCTCTCTCTCCGATAGATAGCGATATACGGGAAGAACTTCTGCACGTCAGCCAAGGACGCCTTCTTCCTGTTGATGAGGAACGTTGTGAGGTAATGCTTTGTAATGTTCCTCCACATGTTACAGTCAATAGCACGGCAGCGACAGACACAGTCACCAGTAGTACTAGCACCACTACAGTAGTACTAGTACTACTGCTGGTGACACGTCGGTGGGCTCCAAGCATAGCTCCGTTTTTCCTTCATGCACAGAAACGGAACACAGAAAGAAATCAACCCTTCAAATATCCCCAAGATGAAAATGCTTTCAAAACAAATTACAAGCAGTAATTAAGCCAACACAGTCTAATTAAAAGAGGATGAACTGCATTACTGTGTTTATTTTTAAGATACACCCCCACCACCGCATGGTGGGTGTGTGTGTGTGTCTTCATCCATCTGTTAGCCCCCTTCTGTCACTGTTTGATTGGGACTCTTCCTCTCTCCTTGGGGCATCTGGCTCTTCTCGGCTCTTCTTCTGTGGTTTCCTCTCTAGGGTGGCGGTTCTGGACAAGGTGACAGACTTCCTGCTGTTCTTGGGCAAACTGCTTATATCAGGGAGTGTCGGTGAGTGTTTTTTAACTGTTTGCGGGTGATTGGAAGTGGTGAGGTGTGTTGATAATGTGCCGTTTTAAAACCGTGAAATCTTTCCTTCCCCTAGGTGTCTTGGCGTTTTTCTTCTTCACGCGGAAGATCCCAGTCATTCAAGAGGAGGTGCCGTCTCTTAATTATTACTGGGTCCCTCTGCTGGTAAGACATGGAATTGTACTCATTGGAGTTGACTCAAACACAAACACACTTTGGTCAAGGACGGTCGTTGGTGTGAGGAGACATTCACTCTGAGCCTCGTTCTTCCCCAGACTGTGATACTGGGATCGTATCTGGTGGCCCATGGCTTCTTTAACGTGTATGCCATGTGTGTGGACACGCTGTTCCTCTGCTTCTGTAAGTCTGAACTCTGATGATGACACACCGTGTACACACTTTCAAAAATAAATGCCCTTCATGTGTTCTGCATGCACTGCCACGGTTTGCCTGATTGCTCTGTCTTTTAACTCTCTTTTCTGAATGACAACCTGTCTCTCACTGAATAACGACCACACCGAGTGCTGTCTTGTACTGATCGTTTGGGCGGTTCGCCGTGCCCTTAACCTTCTGCTCCTCGTCCCGTGGGCCCGCGAACTGGGAATCCCTCTAACTACTTTCCTCTTCCCCTCATGCTGCTCCTTCTCCTGCCTGCTTCTATCCTCTGGCTGCCGCGTGCTGGTGCTGGTGCTGCTGGCGCTGGTGCTGGTGCTGCTGCTGGTGCTGGTGGTGGTCATGTTGTGCACGCTGGCCTAGGTGAAGACTTGGAGAGGAACGATGGCTCGTCCTCCAGGCCCTACTACATGTCCCCTAGCCTGCACAAGATCCTCCACAACGGGGAGCAGGCGGCCAAGCTCTGCACTGGGTCCTAAGACCAGCACTTCCTGTGTCCCCATGTGTGGCTCAAAGGGGAGGGAGGGAGGGGGGGGGTGCAGTTTTCATGGACATTTATTTTGCTCAAGTACTGTATGGAGTTAAACGTAGACTCATCGGGCCGCGTGCCGGGACCTAGTCTGGGTCTGGTTTAACCTGGTCTGGTTCCGGTTTGACCTGGACTAGCGTAGCCCGACTTGGCTTTGGTCTGGCTGGACACGAGCCCAGCACCTCTACGCGTCTTCATGGTTTTCTTCACGGAGAAGGGGCATGCGTGAGCATCTAAAACTCTACTCTCTTCCATTTATCTTGCACCAACTCAACATCTTTCTTCTTCTTCTTCGAACTTGCCTTTCCTCCAGCCTGCAGCTGGGTCTCTCTCTCCTGTGCTCTCTGCTGCCCTCTAGCCTTAAGGAGAGGACACGACCCCCTGCTCACAGGAAGCGTATGCAGAACATGACCCAAAACACAAACAGACGATGTACAGTACAGACACTCGCAGGCGAATACACGAACATGGTTTGCAGGGCGGGCCGAAATTATATTAAGAAAGGGCGCCCTCTTGTGGAGCTTGCATTTACGTACACCTCTGTCTTGTAGACACTACAATGTGTGGCCTGAGAACCGTATTATGGGGTCTTGTGAATAGCATGAATATTTTAAATGGCTGTGTTTGTGGATGACCCTTGGTATTACCGTTTGATACACTAATGCTAACGGACTCAAATTAAAATATGACGTGCAATTCCGCAGAAAGGCAAACTTATTTAACTTATCTTTAATCAATTCAACGTAAAGGTCAATCAAAAGAGGTTTTTATCATGGTGACGTTTCCTCTTGTTTGAGGAAACAAGGATATGTTATGGGTTGATGGGACTTCCTAAACTTTCTACACTTTTACTGAAGGTAAGAATTGAGTAGAAGCATTTGTGAAATCTGAATGCAGTCAATGTAGTTCATGTGCCTATAGTTGATGGAAAGAGAAGAACTATCCCTGTTGTTCTGTGGTTTTGACCTGACTCCTAGGACCTTTGTGATAAAGTTTATAAAAGGATGTTGAAGCCATCTTTGGTAAAAATATTTTTTATTGAATGGTTCAGATCTGTTTGAGGGTCAAATCTATGTTCTTTTTGTATAGGATAATTATTTTATATCAATGAAATCCAATGAAATGTGAATAATTTTTTTAAATAAATAAAAATGGTGAAATGTTTTTTTCCCTGATTGTTCAGATCAAATTACTCACACGTCTGTTTGTAATATGTGGAGAGAGACAGAGAGAGGGAGAGAGAGAGGGAGAACGGGAGAGGGAGGCAGAATGGAAGGGGTTATCTAACTAAACATCTCCTCTGTGACTCTGGTAACCCCTAGTGGTGGATCTAGAAACAAACGACGGCTCTGCAGGCCAGCCCTTCTACATGAGCAATTCCTTGAAGAACCTTCTCAACAAGAACAGCAGACAGCCCAACAGCGTGAGGAGGAAAGCTGGAAAGGACAAACTTAACAAAGCAGGGAAAACCAGGCACAGATGATCGAGCCATTGTGGGATGAATGGACTTTAAAGTACAACATTTGCCCAGTATATGATTACATTTTGACCCTAAGTAAAAAACGGTTTGCCAGTTGTGTTTACGTTTAATTTTGTATTATTTGTACTGCATCATATGTAGTTGCCGGTTTTCACCACTGGGTGGTGCCAAATGTAACGATAAGTCTTGTCATCAAGAGGGACCCTCGCCATCTCGTTCTTAAAGGCTATATAATTTAATAATCATGTACGGAATGCCTTCATAGTTATTAGTGTTGAATTGCCGCATAATAGTAGGCTGCCAATTTTCCGTATCTAAACTGTAACAGTTATTTTATATCGAAATAAGATTATTTATATATATTGTACTATAACATGTAACGTTGTTTTAAATGTATTGTGGAACTTCATAATGGGATCAGTATTATTGTTTTAGTATTATATAAAAGTGTAGCGACAAAATATGAAGTATGAATTTTGCTCAGGGTGTGTAGGCCTATACCTCAGGGTACAGCTCTAAGTTGATGTTATTTGGTGATGCATATAGACTACAAAATATGCAACAGCCAAATGACTTGCTTTTATTGAGTTTTTTGTTACCTATACATTTCAGTCCTCAATGAAGTACATATTCATGTATATCTATCTATTTATCTTTCTGTGTATCTATCTCTCCCTCTCTTGTATGGCTTTAATGTCTTATTAATATCTCGTTCATCTCTTACACTCTAAACTAACTCTTGTAAAATTAATGGATTGCTGTTGTGTGACTATCCTGTTATTTATACAGAGTTGGGTCTTTTTTAACAGAACAGTGTGTTGAATGTGAATCACTGTTGCTTTTCATATTTTTTATATAAATTATATATATAATATATATATATATATCAATAAAGTGGGAGAATCATTTGTACAGATTATTCAGTGTGTATTTATAGCACTGGGCAATTATTCATTTGGGACCTTTATATCTAGGAATTATGGTTACAAAATAGCAGAGAAATATGGTAACCTAAATGACCACATTCAATGTCGTTCCGTTGGACTAGTTAGAATGGTGCTTTGGATTCATGAGCATATTGTGAAAAAAAACCATTATTTCATACTAGGTTTGCTATGCACTGGTTAAGAGTGGTAGCCAATGAATCATTCTTCAATGTTTAATAGTTATATACATGAAGGTGACAAGGCTTTTTCATAGAACTTTCATAGAACTAAAATTTTTTTACAATTCTGTTCTTTGGTGACTGAACTCACACTTGGATTGACTATTATTTCATACAGATTACAACAACAAAAAATCTTTAATCTAGGGTAGGAAATATGGAAAACGAGCCATGTCTTCCTGGCCTTGGGGAAGAGTGGTCATGCGCAGTGCGTGGCCGGGCAGAGTGTTATTTAGACAGGTGGGACTACCAATAATGTCATTCGGGCCAAATAACTAAATCTTATTGAAAAACTCAAGTCTCAAACCGAAAAATGAAACCCTAAAGCCATATTTGGGTGCACGGACAGCCCAAGTCTGCGGGGTACCAGAGACCACCAGGCTTCTCTTCCAACGAAGGCCGCAAAAGCCGAAGAGCGTTCGGGATTTACGAGGCGGCTGGCCCACATGTGTGTGTGTCCCCTTGCTAAGTGGCGGATTTCTTGTCGTAGGATCATTGCAAGAGTTGTATATGCTTTGCTTCTGAGACAAACCCCATGAGCTGTTGTCGTATGGGAACGCAGCTTGTAGCTGATACTTACGGTGACATGAAGACGAACTCTGCTAAAGCCAGCTTTACTCCTGCTGCAATGCCTGTTCACGTAGTGGCGTCGACAGTAATGTAGTTTAGCCGGGGCAAAGTCAAATACTACAGAAAACAGTATAAATAGGACATGGGGTGGGTTGTACATCCCCAGTAGACGTAACGTGTCCATACTGTAAACAACGTGTAGGAAGCAGAACGTCCTTCTCATTACTGACCCCTGTGGCTGGTCGGGGAACTGCAGCCTGCTGGAGAGTCACGGGTTGAGAGCACTGGGGTTATCAGAAATTAACGTACTTCAAATTACTGTAAAAATATTACAAAATGCGTAGGCGTATATATATATATATATATTTATTTGTTGTTTGTTTTTTAAAGGCCTGCCTCCCTCGCATGCGTCAACTTCGCCGTCATAGTTACTGTTTTGACTGCTTTGTGAGTCCCTTTCCTCCGCTGCCCTCATCCCGAACAAAAGAAAACAGCCCTCACTGGTCCCTGCGTCTTAGATGACATCAGTGCCGGCCTCAAACACACACAGTGTGCCCCCCCGTAACACCAGCCGTCCCGCCGGTAACACGAGCAGTGCGCTGCAGTAACGGGCTCCAACACGCTGCCCACAGGTACACCTCCGGAGTTCACTTAGGCTACTGTACGTGAAAAGGAAAAAACACTTGTCACATGATCCTTTTTTTTTATAGTCTCGGTATCTTGATACATTTATGGATGCTTCTTGAAACTGATATTTCATGTTGAGTGAGATGTTGATGATGTTTCCATCAGCCTTCAGATCTCCAGATCTGATCTTGATAAGTGGGAGATAAACGGTATTTTTATGACTTGGCCTCCCTCCCGTGCTGAATTGGATTCTTTTGGTCAACCACAGTCAACAAGTAGACACAAGTCACCTGCTGGGTTTGAATGTGCTGCAGCACTCTTTATCATTTTCAGATGTGTGCTAGATAAAAAAAAAGAGACTACAGAAAACATGTGTGTGCACATCTTTGATCAGCAGCATTGGAAATAATGTTCCTGTTTCTTTTGTGTGTTTTAGTGCAATAAAGGCTTTGTGTAGTTTAAACATCTTCCAACAAACGTTTAACGTTGGAATAGAGATTGATATGAGTAGATTGTCCTCTTTTTGAAGGAAGTTGACCACCAGGCTGCTGGTGCAGCCAGAACCACTTGGAGCTGAATGCTCTGTCCACTGCAGAGGCACCAGCAGACGTCTGGAGGAGCCCTGACCGCTGCCCACGTCATGGTGGAACACCACCTCCACCAGATGGTCCAGGTCTGGCCAGGCTGGCACTGAAGCCAGACCGCAGGGGATCCTGTTGCCTGAGAAGGTGTTTGGTTTGTAATACACTGAAATATTGATTGACTTGTATAATCATAGATGCTAGTTGACCACGATCAGTCTGGTTTGTCACATAATGGTACCCCAGGGTTCCTTCTAAATTGAGTTCAAGAATAATTTTATTTAGACATTTATTTCCAAAATGGACATCTCAAATACAAACAATAAATAAATTAACCATCAATATTAAAAGACTGATTTAAAGAACATTATACAAACATCTTCATGATGAGTTGACTCTCAAAATGTCAGATGAGGTTTGGTGGCTTTCATTTGAAACATCATACCTGTCAAACTCAGCACTTTGCAGGACAAGTACACAGACAGACAGTTTCTCTATGATGTCAGGGTCCTATGAGGTACATAGAGATATCTTCCACAAACAAAGTACATTAAGGATCATAAGTGAAAGCCATAAGGTACCAAAAGCAAATTGAAGATTTTGTAAATAATATAAATATATAAATAACACAACATTTTCAGAGAAGAAAAGATTCAGAAATGTGCTGTAAGGTTGTCTTTGACATTGAACAGAAAGGTTTACCATGACCTTGAGAATACTGACAATACTGAGAACTTCTTGTTGCATGTGTGTGTGCGTGTGCATGAGTGTGTGTGTGTGTGTGTGTGTCACTTTTTCCAAACTTCCAAACTTTTCCCACGTACTCCTCCTGGGACGGCCAGCAAAATCCGAAATAACATTCTGCACTCGCGTAAAACCCACCACGCACGCACACAC
>OMKI01012663.1:25431-41947 GCA_900302315.1 Phycis blennoides | reverse complement strand
CATACACAACCATGCAGATACTCGCTGTACAGATACGACACACACCGACACAGAGACAAACACTGCAACCCGACGTACACAATTACACACACACCACACACGTACATAGATACACCACACACACATACACACACACACACACACATACACACACACACTCTTCACACACACACACACACACACACACACACACACACACACACACACACACACACACACACACACACACACACACACACACACACACACACACACACACACACACACACACACACACACACACACACACACACACACACACACACACACACACACTCTTAACAACCGACACTTGTCCTACCAAACGGAGCTCATGATGGATTCTCCCTCCTGATGCCTCTGTAGTTGCTCTCGTCTCTTTAAGCAGTTCTCTGGCCAGCCATCAGTCATACACACAGTATTGCATGACTCCCAGCAAACCCTTAAATGCCAGCAGCCCTGAACCAGCTCCTTGCCATTAGGTCCCTGTGAACCACTCCCTTACTAGGCAGTGGTGCTCTGCAGCGCTTTGAAAACAAATCACTTTCAATGAGAATCCGTAGCTATGCTGACATTCAGACCTTTTTATGCAATATAAAAGAGTACCCATTCCCCTTAAGTTCAATGGTTAGTCGCATATGTCTATGAATAATTCCAGATCAATTGTGGGTTAACAAAAAAAAAACAACTTAAAAACCCAACTGATGTTGTTTAGTCAAGTCATGTACAGGTTTCAGTGTGGCTAACCTATGCAACTTGAAATGATGCTCAATATTACTCTTTGGGCACCTCTGTGCTGTATTCAGTAGAGTTCTAGCCTTACCAGTGTAGTCTTATCGTGTTGCTGTATCAAACGCTCGGTTACGTTTAAACAGTGACCGGTATAATATCTTAAGTTCTATCAGAAATGGTTTGATGTGATTATGGCAGCCAGTCTCCATATGTTAAAGCAAAGTTGTTATCCAGTGTGTACTTATATTTTTATGAATTGAGGGGGGGGGGGGGAGAGTCCAAAAGAGGGACATTGAATAAAACTTGTAAATGTGAAATTGAACACAGGCCTCTCTGGTCGTTTGTGCATTCTGTCCTGAATTCTGCTGGTAGAAGCAGGTGGCTTGATAGTCTTTCTGAACATTGAATTGAAACAAACAATGTGACACATTTAAAAGACAAACTCTATTGCCGTCCTATGCAAACAGTTCAACATTTGTTTCGTATCCAAAGAAAAAGGGGTTCTGAATGCTTGGTCTCTGCTTCACTCGACGAGTAGTCTAATATTCTGGTGCTTAATCACCTGCAACCAATATTTTCATCCTGTGACTTGGAGAGACACACAAATCATCTGCAGGGCTCATGTGCTTCCTCATAGTTGAGGGAAAATGGCAATGTTAAGTGAGATAGCTTCTCGTTTGTCATAACGATACTCCAAACATGTCGTCTGCATCGGGCGACTGTTGCTCTTTAGTGTTCGCTTGAGACCCTTTCAATCGCATGCAACAGTAAACACTCAGGCGATGAGCAGAGAACACACTGGTATTTCACTTTAATGTGCTGCCACTAATGACCTTCCCCGAGCTGCCAGTTAACAACCGTTGTCAACATTTCCGAGGTAAGATTGCTGTCTCTCCGCTGCTCCATGTTGACACGTCTGTCCTCAGTCCTGGCATCACCGTCAGAGCGCTGCGCTCCTTGTTTCCACAGACCTTATGCCCCCATTCCCCAGCTTTCAGCTCCCTCTGCCCAACACACTCCACTGCCCCGTCTGTTGTCCCTCCTGACTTCCAGTACGACAGGTGTTTGTGTTGTTTACCATGGTGGCTTAAGTGATTTGCCCATAGAGGATGTTGTTTTTGTTTTTGTTTTTTGGTGGAAACAAGGTTACATTGTGTTGTAGGGTTAGAGGTGGATGGTGTCGTCTCTGTTGTGTCATGTTTCGAGTGCAGAGCTAGCTGTGTCTGTGGTTGTTTTGTGTTGAGCTTTTCCATGTGCTGCTGAATCATGAATAGCGAGATGCTGTAAGCTAAGTGTTCAATGTGTCATCATTGGCAAGTGTAATGCACAGAAAGGGAAAGTGTGCATCTGGGACCCAGATATCCATGTAGTCTGAGGTGTCCTGCTGTATGTCATGAAGATTCTGTGGATGGATTTATTTCATGTTTCTTAAAAACGGTTCTCTCTGTTTTCTGCTGCAGAACTGCAGGGAGAGAGCACGGGCTACACTGCCCTCAGAGAGGAGCAGCGCCCGGGGCCCACAGAGGGGCGGTCTCCCAGAGCCTCAGACTGTGATCACTCCAGCGACGAAGACGAGGAGGAGGAGGAGGAGGAGGAGGAGGCAGCCGGAGAGAAGGTCATGGAGGCGGACGACAGGCTGGAGGCGGAGGAGGCGGCTGAAGGGGACATGGGGGCCCTCGACAGCAGCGGCTCCAGACCTCTGCTGCTGGACTCCGAAGAGGAAGAAGACCTGGAACCTGGCTTCCAGGCCCAGCCCAGCACACACTCCAACGCATCACAGACCCAACAACAACAACAACCACAGCCTCCTACCTTCCACACACCTCTTCCAGTGGACGCCCCGGCTGGCAACCACAGCCAGCCCCCGCCTCAGTCTCTCCGGGCGCCGGAGGGCGCTCCGGACGTCTTCTCCAAAGCGCCGTTTCAGTTTGCGCAGGACGAAGTGGCCGACGTGTTCGCCAACGCTCCCTTCCCGCACGCCCACGTCCACGCCGCCACGGAGCCCCAGCTGGACGTGTTCTCCCAGGCGCCGTTCGGGAAGAGGAAGGAGGCCGTGGGAGCGGGTGGCACGGCCTCCGGGACCAAGACCCCCTACGCCCAGCAAGCCACGGCCCCGGCCGGGACCCCGGACCCCCAGGGGGTCCTGGGGCAGGTGGCGCCGCAGCCGTTCCGGCCGCAGGCGCTGGCTAAATATTCCCGACACTTTGAGGGCCCCGTGCCCCAGCAGCCTGTGGCGGCTCAGCGGGTGGTCTCCAGCGTCAGCAGGCAGGCCGCCGCGGGCTCCGTTCCGGTGGGACCGCTGCACTCCTGGACCTCGGAGCCAGCCGCCGCCACGGTGGACCCGTTCGTCTCGGCACCGTTTCACCTCAAGGCTCCGCATGAGAAGCCCTAAACATCACACACACACACGCACACGCACACGCACACGCACACGCACACACATGCACACACACACACAGACACACGGACACACACATGCACACACACACACACAGACACAGACACACACACACACAGACATGCACACAGACATGCACACACACACACAAGGCAGTAAGTGAGTTGCTAAATGATGGCCACACACGGCATGTTGTGTGAGGTGGGGCTGTACAGCAGGCCAGCAACAACAGTCTTAAATTTGGTCCAATTGTGCGAGGCTGTCACTAAACTTGAATTCTGCAGAAGTATAAGAAATTCATCAGTAAATTTCTTTTTTTTCCCTTTTTTTTTTTTTTTTTTTTAAGCATAACTTTTAATCTTACGGTACGCACTCACAGAGGACATGGTAGTCACATGTATCCCTGCCTACCTCACAGTTTTCTTATCAATAAATAATTAGCAGTTTTATTTCCTTAACACCTGAGCTTTACTGTGAAACTGTAGACTCGCCTGATTAATCCTTTTTTGCTCGTTTGTAACTCCAAAGTGAATGGCCGTGCGTGGCTCAGAATCACCATTGTATGTTCTCAAAGATATAATAGAAGTGTCCAAAATAGCACTTTGTTATCCTAACGCCAATCAGATTCTTCTGTTTATCAGTTACTCTTATGTTTGGATTTTCATGCCTTCAAATGCATTACAATTGCATTCTCAAATTACATTCTCGCCATTATAAATGGGTTTTCTAACCGGGTTGGCTAATTATACTTTTCAAACTGAATTCCAGAGCTGTAGAGTAGCAGGGCCTAGCAGTTTTCAATATAAATTACTCTGGATTATGATCCAAATATTTTGATGAAAACTATTTTTTCTGCTGTGCAATTAACACTTTTTTTACGTGTACTGTATCATTGGTAGTCCATGTCACCGGCCAGCCTTATTCAAATACCACACAGGTAAACTAACACACCTTTTTGCATTCTGTACATATAGCCCTTAGAGTTTGCTCCTCCAGTGCGATATGTTGCCTCTGCCATGGAAACATAATCTAAGCTATATCACAGGTGCCTTTTTATGTTAGCCTTCAAAATCAAATGCTGCATTTTACTCAATCTTTTTTTTTTTTCTTCCCAGAACCAAATACTTGTCCCACTGCATTTGCTTTCTGTGCCGTACATCGCACACCGTCTGGGGGACTCTTTACCATGTCACACTTGACATTTACAACACTATCATGGACTGCTATGACCTCTTTGTAAGAAATCTGAATGTGTGCTTACTCCAATTACTTCTGGTGTGCAATTTCATTGAATGTTTAACGTGGGTCAATTCATTGAGCTGGTCAGGTCCTCAAGCCGCACAACGTCATCCACTGCACTTGTGCTTGAAGCAGGATTTGCTGGGACTTCTACGTTTGTTACCTGGCTAGGGAGTGTTGGAGTGGAGGCCTGTGCACATCCTTCCTGCTGAATTTCCATAACGATGGCAATGTTGTGTTTGCCTTGTGCTTTGCAAATCCTGAGGCACTTTGAAGTTCAACTTTTAAGCACATTTAAGAAAAAAGGGGAACTAACAAAACAATGTAAGCTGAAGTATGTTGTATCATCCTTTTTTTCCCCTCTGTGGCTGTTCATTTCTTTTTTTCAAATCGTACAATCTTTTTATAAACATTCAGTTGTCACCCAACCTGCACAAATGAAGGCTGCACATCGTCACTGACAGTCGGGACTAAGAATGTGTTGACGACGACACGGCTGTATGAGGTTTATACTAAATGTATTTTGATCAGTCTGTTATAAGATATTTGTGGAGGGTTCAACAGGTTCGGATGCGGAAAACTATAGCACTCGTTAAAATAATTGAGTCTTGCTGTAAAGCTTGCCTTTTGAAAACATATTAAATGAATGTAAAGACAATTTTGTTTATGTGTTTATTCTTTATTTATTTTATTGTATTTCATCTTTTTTTATACTTTTCATGAATGTATAAAAATAGGTAAACTTATCTGTCAAGACATCATTGAACAGGATTTTTGTCCTACTTGCTGGATATTCAGGAATATAAGAAGCCACAGTACATTACAGTCCTGACTAACAATACATATTCAGAACACAGCCATCACCACACAGAACCAAAGATATGCCTGATCTGGGTCTGCAACACGACCCTTTGAATCAGCCGGACCCAGATACAGTGTAAAAATGTTCATATTCAGAGAATATTGCTTGTTGTTTACCCCAGTTTTAGTATATTTAGAAAGCACGTATGCCTATACAGCTATTCATTTGAAGGCAAGCGAGCTATTACCTAAATGGTTCATATTACAGGTGTAAATGAGTACCTTCATAGTAATATGTTGTTGCATGTGTCTTCATGTGTGTGGCAGACTACACTACAGTCGACACTACTGTCGATATTTCTTTGTGGAATTCCATTTTTCATGGTGACCTCATTAAATTAAGGGTAACTGTGCTGTTAACTAAGGGTTTTCCCTCATTAACCTCATAATTGATAACTGCTTATTAATAGTAAGTAAGTTGTACATGAATAACAGTATGCTTTGCTCAATATGGACCTAATAAGGTGGTAGTATCACAAGAATACTCATTCTCCCTTAATAACACTGAATAAATATCCTTACTTTAAATCCATAAGCAGTAATTAGGATAGCATAGTAGTTTTAGAATATGGTCATGCAGAATAAGGCATTAATACGTACTTTATAATGATTAATAAAGAGACAATATGCTACTAATATGAATGCCAATAAGCGACTTGTTGGTTAATATGTGTACCTTTAATATAAAGGGTTACTGTTTTTGCTCTAGGAACCTTACGCCGTGGTTCATAAAAAATAGAAACCATATTACATTTTATTCCTGATTAAAAATACACATTTAGAATGCCAAACACAGCAATAGCTCTGGGCACATCGATCACCACGCAGAACCAAAGATATGCCAGGTCTGCGTTTGCAACACGACCCTTTGAATCAGCCGGACACCGGATATAGCGTAGTAGCATCTAATGCAGTCGTATATTGCTATTGATGACTTCAGTTTTTGTATATGTAGACGGTACCATATGATTTCAAAGCTATGCATTTGAAGGTGAGTAAGATATTACGCAAACTTCGTTCATGATACGAAATTGAATATAGTGTTAATATGTACCTTCATAGTAATATGTTGTCGCATGTGCATGTATATGTTGCCGACGACACTACACCGTGTCGACATTACTTTGTCAAAATATGTTTTCATTGTGAACTAATTAAAAAAATGTTAGTTCTAGGCAACTTAAGCTGTGGTGCGTAAAAACATAATATGGCAACTCAGAGAGTGCTCCCACAAAGCAAAGAGACGCTTCTGCAGAATTACAACAAGAGACTCAAGGATGACGTACGGTCCATTGTTGACAACTTCTCTGAAATCATCAAAACTGCCAAGGTAAACCAACGTCTTTGGTGTTAACTCTGTCTACTTGCGTATATCTTCCGTAAGTTTGGTTGTTTTGTATTGTGTTAAGTATGTAAGATTTGAGTTGTTGATTTGATATTTCTCCAATACTTTCTTCAGATAGAAGATGAGACTCAGGTTTCCCGAGCAACACAAGGAGAGCAAGACCATTATGAAATGCATGTCAGGGCGGCGAACATTGTAAGTATATAGCCAGGATGGCATGTGCCAATGTAATTAATGCCACTCAATAGAGTTGGTAAAGAGGAGAGGAGAAGTAACAGACAACCGTTCTGATTCTTCCTTCTTGTCAGGTGCGAGCTGGAGAGTCCCTGATGAAGCTAGTCTCAGACTTGAAGCAGTTCCTCATCCTGAATGACTTCCCCTCGGTGAACGACGCCATCACCCTGCAGAACCAGCAGCTCCGCTCGCTGCAGGACGAGTGTGACAAGAAGCTCACGTCCCTCCGCGACGAGATCGCTGTCGACCTCTATGAGCTAGAGGAAGAATATTACTCCTCCAGGTACAAATAAGACTGCTACTCGCTACATTGTAGTCCCATGCCTAGAGCCATACCATCCCACTTCCTTTGACCATTCACCACTGAGCCTTTTGAAGAGTTAAGCCCACATCTCCACTGCACAGCTGTGTTGTCTCTGCCTCTTGCACCAACCGGCTGCTGATGAATGTGAATGACCTGTACAGTTGTGGTCAGTCACACAAGAAAGTCACCTCATGAAACCCCTCTTACTCAAGTCTCCCATACACCTTCATGTTTTGTCACTGAAATAAGTGCCTTTGTGTTGTTTTGTTTCATGTCTGCTGGTATTTGTGTGTGTCAGTTACTGTAGACAGTAAGGTAGAATATGGTTGAGTAGAATGTTGTGCGTAATGACTCAAGGGGGTGCTATCACCAGCCAGCCCTGTGCAGTAAATCAATCAATCCATTTGAATGTCACCACATAAACTTTGGTGTGCAAAAGATGAAGTAAAATCTTTGTACATACTGTTCAAGCAAGGAGAGGTTAAAAATGCACAGTTGTTAGGAACATTGAGGATGTATCTTTATAAAGGCCATACCACATTGCAGTAGATTCATGGAATGAAACCATCAATGTTACCCCATATACATGTGACTATAATTGCTGAATAGATGCATGAATGTTTTGGGCTTTTATTTTGCGATGCAGGGAAATGGATTTCAATACCATCTGAACCAAAACAATATATTCAATAATATTTTTCATAGTGCTATTTAAAGAGTGCTTTTTGTACAACATACCATGCCAAAATATGTCGAATTTTAGTGAAGTAGATATAGATTGCTTGCTCTGAGCTGTTATACACTTTTATTTATTTGAGATCAAGTCAAAAACAAAATGGCATTTACCTGTTTACTTTTCTTAGAGGCCTGAAGACTTTGGCCTTTGTTAGAAGTTACGCTTTGTTGTAGATTCCGTCCTAATCAGTGGATCTATGCAAGCCATGTCCAGCACGTATGATTTAAAAAAAAATTATGTTGTGGTTATTTCTTTTCTTAGAGCTTTTAACATTTAAGAAATAAAGTAGAAAAAACGTTCTCAGTAGTACGTCTAATTTCTATTCTCTGAAAGACACAGAACCGTCTGACCTCCTGGCACCCAGCTGCTCTTGCCCTCTCCTCCTCCTCGTCAGTATTTTCCTCAATCAATAATCACCTAATATAGCTGTGCTGCAGTGGGCCTACAGCTATATTTACAGCAGCAACATTTCCGATGCTCTTCCTATGTTTTTCGGTGGGTCCAGTTTTTCTTATCTGCTACTTCCAGGCTTTTCTATGGCAATCCCTGAAGAGCGGATCCCTCCGTTTTGCTTAACTCTGTTCCCAGTGCTTGTGCGGCCCTTTCTTTGTCTTCATACATTTGTTCCTGTAAGTCGATGTGCTTCCTCTGCTGCCTGGGCCACTTGTCTGCTTTACTTTCTGTGCTGCGCTGATTCTGCTTCCTATTGGTTTCTGTTGTTAAAAGCTACAGTCTGTGGGACACCACTGACCTACCCTTGTGTGAAGCCTACCGGCGCCGTGACAGCTGGGCCTCCCCGGGCCCCGGTTCCGCCCAGGGCGACGGAGACGAGCTCGATGGACCTCCTTCACAGGAGACAAAGCCCCAGCGCCACCTCAATGGACACGGCACCACCTCAATAGAAAAAGCATGAAGCGCTGAAGACGAGCCAGCAGAACTGGTAGACTGCCGTGTTGTTGGCGGTACAGAAGAACGGTTTTCTCCTCGCCGCTGTTTCTGATGCCAGCGGTCCCGAGTAGCTCATAGTGAACGATGCAAATCTGTGTGTAGAATTTTTTAATATTTGCACGTTCAAAATCCATCTGGTAAATCTTCCCATGTATTGAGTTTACTAATCCGACTTGTTTATGTTCGTATGTTCTTTTGTTTTTGTAATACAAGTAAAAAAAAAACATTCAGTAAATGATTTGGTGGTTTCATATTGAATTTGTTTTAATAATAAAAACGTATCAGAATTAAAAATAATGAACTTAAGTTTGCCTAATGCCACTTTAAGAAAACGCTTTACTAAGGTCTTCGTCAAACGCATGTTTAACACCAAATATTAACACATACAAGTTTCAAATCTTTCGCTTTACAATATCTGGAATTGTTCTACACGATGCCTAATCTACTTGAGCCATTATCAGGCCGATGTATTTACACTGCGCCTCTTTAAGAAGGCTGACTGCTGCGTACGCATGGTATGCTCCAGTACAGAGAAGGCTGACTGCTGCGTGTGCATGGTATGCTCCAGTCCAGAGAGTTGGACGTCCCAGCAGCAGGTCCCTCAGTACCGCCGATTCATCTTCTTAAACTTCTCGTAGTGGTAGTCGTCGGTCGCCTTCTCGTTGTTGGGCCGCTTGCGGTAGTTGGGCGGGGATGGAGCCGCTAACACAAGAAGAGGTTGACAGAACATCTGCTGTTTAAGACAAGGCTCTGTGGGTCTCTGGGAGCTCCTCGTGTGCTCCACGTCCCACCTGTGATGTGTGGGGGACATGCTCTGGTCCCTCTTCATAAAAAAGGTCCCCTTAATAATGCCTCAATTCAGCTCAATGTACACTTACCCTCTGGACCGGGCTTCTCTGTGTCACCCACACGCAGCGGCCTGGCTTTGGGCTCCTCTGGTCTGTGGTGCCGGTGGTGCCTCTGCGCTGCGTTGGAGTCTTCGTGATAGACTGGAACAGGAAGTCACGTGGTTCACGCCCCGATGTTGACGTTAGCGGTTTCATTCAAGAACCATGAATGGTAACTAAAACCGTGCCACAGTGTGGAGCTGCCAAGCTCACAATCTACAACAGACGTCCCACTCTGCAAAAAACATCAAGGCCTGTGGCGTCTGAGAACACCTGGGCACAGCTGGGCACGGCTGTCACAGTGTTATAGTCCTTCAGCACTTACTTGTGCAGCACCTTTTGTTGTAATGCCAATATTGATTTCATCATATGCTATGATTGTTCTCAGGCTCATCCATGTTCCTTTGGATAAAAGCATCTGCTAAATCACTGAACGTAAAGCAGAAAGACAGACTCACAGCGGTTGTGTTGGACGTAGTTGACGGCGATGTTTGTCGGCACAAATGACGTGCCGTGGTCTTTCTTCTTGTTTCTTTGCTCTGCTATTAACTTAGCTTTTGCATCCTCTGTAAAAATTATGTTCTTAATCTTTGCACTGAGCATTTGGGGAAAGAAAATACAATTATTTAGACAACAGTCGCAGGGAGTTTGGTCATGGGTTAGGGTTAGGGTTCAGAATTGTGTCTCCATACTCGATGCCAAGGTCCACCTCAGGAATACCACTCAGCATCTGGTTGGATAACATCTCTTCTGTCTTCTTGGCAGAGTTCACCCGGATGTTTTCTGGCAGCTCATAGAGAAGGTCCTCCGCATTCTTCACCTTGACCTTCTGCTCCTCTGCCTCCACCAACCCTTTCTTCTTTTTCAGCTCTGTCTCTATGTACTTCATCCTGTGGGAGAACATTCATCCTCAAGGTTTGGTTGGAGATGCCTCACAAGATGAGCATTGTCACCAACTTTGGAAGTGACTTCAAAATAGTTGCTGTAAAATTGGTATTAAGCATGAATAGTGTAAAATAAATAATATATACAATTATAATAACCATACATGTCTGCATCCTCATCTCTTCTGTTGGTCTCAGCAGAGAAAGACGACCCAAGGCTGAGGTCTGTCTCCTCTTCCCCCCTGATGTGCGAAAATGGAACATTGATTAGCATCAGTGAATTTGACGTAAAATGTACATTAGTATATCATCAGTATCATTACATAGTACTATTTGGGAAACTGTTAGCATTAAGGTAACCAAACCATAGTACTATAAATGTCCTTTACATGTCTCTGTTCCGGTCTTTCACTTTCTTCATGTCCACAACACCACCCGTCTTCAATTTAAAGGGGTCATCCTGTAAGAAACGATTTACATGTTCGTGATTTTTGTCAATGACAGCTTATTATCAATTTTACATAATTATTGTAAAGAACAGGGAAAAACTAACATCAATCTCTCCTCCCGGCGGTAGCATTTCTCCCTCCAACAATGCAGCAAGACTGAAACAAATAAGTGTACATCAATTTTAGTAGTCTAAAAATCTATGTGTTAAATGTTTAAGCCATGTTCCAATGTGCTCCACCATATAGTTACCTGATTCCAGTTTGTCGTTTCCGCAAACTCTGAAGTTCTTTCGCCTCCTCCACTTTTGATCTAATGAGAAGTAGATGGTAGGTAACTTGAACTCCATAATACAAACCCGGCATCCAATGCAAAAAGATACCAACCAAAACATTAACACAAGGTGGTAACGGTATCGTTTTAGGACGTCAGCTACGAAATATTACCTCACTTCTCGGGTTACTTCATCCTCTTCTTCCTCCACATCAGATGAGTCCCTTCTCCTCCTAAAATTCTTCCCGGCCGGCATTCTGAATCGTATTTGTATTTTAAGACACAGTATTTAGACTATATGAAATGTGAAAACCAATGCGCTGCGACTGTCCCTACTGTGTTGTAGGGGTCCGGAAAGAGTGCTGTACATAAATAAATAGTCACTTCCGCTTTGTGTATCGTTACAACTTCCGCTCCTGAGCACCAATAACAAATATGGCGACCTGCAGGCACTTCGGAGCGATATTACGTCTTCCTGCTAGACTATCGCGTCTGTAAGTGTTTTCTCAGTTTGACAATGACATTTGTCGTGTTCAACTTGTATACGTATTTTATTTAGGGATCTATCAGCAAATCCTAAAACCTTTTGGCAGAATCAGTTCACCTCCATCACGTAACGAAGGGTAAAATTAAAATGACGCAGTTAGGAAATAAACGATGTAATCATGGCTTAGTAGAAGTATAGTTACTGAAACCATGTAGCGTTTTAGTTACATGGTTTTAGACAACATAGTTTTAGATCTATGTTGCTCATCACTGTTGTGTCCATACAGCATGTGACGTCATTGCACATAACTGTCTGTGGAGAAGTTTTCCTCTGTCATCATGGCTGCGTGTAGTTTTATTCCTCTCCCGGGTCCTACAGCTTGGTTACAATGTACGCACAAATATAATCTGTTAATGTACTATTATAATAAAGTTATGTTGTTTGTTATGGCCTCTAATGACATATTCTATGACGGATTATTTAACTTGATGAACTCAAATGTGCTTCTTAGTGTTGTTAATCAAGGACATCACAATGCCGGATTTCACGGGATTTCCTACAGACCTAAACCAAGAGTCACAAGCCGATGGCCACCTACTTCCTTTGCAGTTGTCCCTGGTAAGTACTTTTGCAGTGTTTTGCTTAACAGTAAAGAAGGAATTAGTATTGTAGCTAATGTTCCGTTTTCTTTTTGCCATCTATTTTTCACAGGGAGAACTATGTTCGTTCAGACCCAGGACACCCCAAATCCAAACAGCCTAAAGTTTCTGCCAGGTCGTGTGGTTATGGAATCGGGAACAATGGATTTTTCTGCACCTCGTGATGCGTTCTGCTCCCCCCTTGCCAGGCAAGACAATCTTTCAACTAAACAATTTCAGAAGGTACATAGGTAATTAGCTTTAGCCTGTGGAGACAAATTGGGATATACAGTAGTCCCTCAAAGAATATACAAAATCTTTTGAATAACTTATACTCATCATACTCATTCATCATCATTATATTCTGCAGGATGTAGGCTCGTTGAGTCTACCCCCTTTTGTGGTTTATTGTAGTTCAGTGACAGTTGTGGGAAAGGTTATTTCTCCTGTTGCTTGAAGCAACATAATGGGTGACCTTTTAGAATTTTTGGTAACACTTTATGATGACTTTTAGTCATAAGCCTTTACTTATTGATCAATGAATCATTATCAAAACATGAATATATATTTGCATATGATTAATAAGTGCTATGATAACATATCACAAATGTGTTGTATAGTCGTGTGACATATATGTGAAGAATTGTTTCACGTTAGATTGGGGGATTCAGAAAGGTTTGTAAATTTCTAGGTTTGTATAAGGTTTGTATGCATACAGTATATATTTGGAATAGATTTAGATTTAGATTTAATAGAAGTTTGGGTAATTCAACAATCGATTCAATGATTGTAATTAAATGTGTACATTTGCTGAATAGAGGATGTGAAAGGTTTGCCTTTTCTTGTTGTATATCATATATATATATATATATATATATATATATATATATATATATATATATACAAAAAGTTGTAAATTTGCATTGCCAGAGCGTTATTAGTTAGATGCATGACACAAAGATCCCAGAAAGTTATTTGTGTTGGTAAGTGTCTCCATTGTTAAACAGTGCTATTAGCATATAACCACAGAGCAGGCCTGCTATTTGTTTACTACACACAGACAAATTGTGTTATTTCACAAAGACATGTTTGGGACATTAGAAGCATTATCCAACGTCCCTGTTTTGTTGTTGTTGTTGTTGTTTAGGCAGTTGTTCAGAATTGATGGTGTCAAAGGTGTGTTCTTGGGTCCAGACTTCATCACCATAACAAAGGTTTTCTGCACCAAAATAATAAAATATAACTAAAACAAAATAATGTAGTTTTTTTTTTTTTTTTGTTACAATAAAATTCTTGTCCTCTCTTAGTCTGATGCAGATGTAGAATGGAAGGTGATAAAACCAGATGTGTTTGCTGCCATTATGGACTTCTTCACCACTGGACTGCCCGTGGTCAATGAGGACAGCACCCCCAGCCCTGACACAGGTACATGTGCAGGTCTTCTCTAATCCTTGTCTTCACTCCTGGAGCAAAAATATGATCTCCTTTTGCGGCTGCTTTGGATAGAAGAACACAGACTGTGGGTTAAGAGATTCAATCCAACAGATGAGTCAAATTGCTAAATAAATGTGCTGATAAATGCATATTTTTTGGCAGCACCATCCGATGATGACGACGAAGTAGTTGCAATGATCAAAGAGCTCCTGGACACTAGAATACGGTAGATACAGTTTCAAAACAATAAAAATCACGATACACTACACATAGAGACTTACTCTGCCGACTACTGTGAAGTCATCAGTTCTCTTGACTTGGTCTGTGTGTCTGTCCACAGGCCCACAGTCCAGGAGGACGGGGGGGACGTCCTGTACAGGGGCTTTGAGGATGGCATCGTCAAGCTGAAGCTGCAGGGCTCCTGTACCTCCTGCCCCAGCTCCATTATCACCCTGAAGAGCGGAATCCAGAACATGCTGCAGTTCTACGTTCCTGAAGTGGAATCAGTGGAGCAGGTCTGGACTGATGTCAAGAGAATGTGTTGTTTATTATCTTCTTTTTACGTAACATGGACGCTTTGAAGACATAACTTTTTACTTAAAAAAGTTAACTTTTTTCAGGTCATAAAATACGAACGATTTAATACGAACTGTTAACTGTCAGTTTGAACAACAGTGACCAAACAACACCAAAGGCTAAAACCCTATTGGGTTACCTCATTTGGTGATAGATGGTGACTTAACAGACATTTATTTACATGTAAATCTTTGATAATGCCACCTTAAAGTTTTCCAATTTATCTTCATTGAACTAAAGCAGTTGAATAATTTTAAAAGCACATCAAACGTTTAAATGTGAGATGAACTATCTGAATTATGACTGTATATTTTTCCTGATTTTCATGTCCCAGGTTAAGGATGAGGAAGAGAAGATCGCTCAGGCTTGAATCCAATGACCAGCAGCTCTCATAGGGATTCCACTCCTACCGCTGTCATTCACCACGCACACCACACCCATTAATAAATATTATGTATTCGATTATTTCAAGCAGCATAGTGATAAGCCAGCTGTCATTGAATGTAATTCACGCTCATCTAGTTCAATGGATATACAGTATTTGGAAATATTTATAGAATATATATATCTCAATTTGTGCAAATAAAGACTTACATGTGTTAAGTGTACAAATTTACATGTGTGTGTTTACATTTACAAACAAAGATGAAGATGGCTTAATTTTTACAGCTTGTCATGATATAATGTACAAAATTCATTCTGGATATTTGTCTGAAGCAAAAATGACCAAACATAACCAAAAGTATTCAATCAATGATGTATGTGTAATGCATGGGCCTAATTTAATCCAACAGCTAAATATCAACAGTGATTGTATTCTAATTGCTGTTTAACTGTAATCAATATTGGATTCAATATTGATCAATATTGGATTGGCCAATTTTAATCAATGAGCTTTATTCTCAAGGCCCCACCTGGGCTTCTTCATTTAGGAAATGCCTTGGCATTCTGGCCAAGCCATTAAATATATTCAGTTTCTGTGGCCACGTGAACATACCTGATCGTGCTCAGGATAAAAAATATCGAAATTTGCATACAGCATGTGTGGAAGTCTCTCAATAGGACTTACTTCCCCTATAGGGAGTTTTAATATGTAAAATTTGACTTTGGGATATTTTTCACACGCTGCCTGCCAATCGCATATATTATCTGAAAGATATGTTTTATTGTTCACCTTAAAGACAACGAAAAAATATATATATTATATCTTAATTATTTTTGTAGATGTGCTCAAAATCTTAAATCGACACTCATTGATATTTGCCTATCCCCATCCCCGGATCTGTATCCTGATGCCACGTCAGGAGAGCCTGCGTCGACGGATGTGCCCTGAGCGACAGGGGATCTCCACCAATGAGACGAGGATATAGAAATGGACGCCCAAGTCTCATTCAATGATATTATTCGGAGGCGGGATGTTTCTTGACAAGCCGCTGGATGCGGAACTGACAGAATAGCAGCGACTAACAACGAAAGAGAAGACATGTGTGGTGAGTATTGGGCTTAACAATCTAAGGCTAGGCACTAAACAATTGGGTTATATCCTGCTTCAACTACCAGGTCGGGGAAAACGAAACACGTGAAGGCAAATACTTTGAAATGCCATCGCACCTTTGCATCGCAGTATCTTTAAAACGTAACCTCCATACAGTTGGAAATTAAACGGTAGGAGTGGCTGACCGCAGCGCCTTTAGTAAAATAGTAACTTATGAGCAACAATGTTAACTAGTTTTACGTTTTGTGTTCTCTGTATGATTTCCTATTTCGAACGTATAAATGAAAACGTATCTCGTACTTTACCGTTTGTCGTGTCTATGATGCTAATCCTCCTGTCTCCTTACACCCATGACGCCTTACATGCACTACACCTACACTACAACTAGACTACATCTACACTACATCTACACAACACCTACACTGCAACTAGACTACACTACACTACATCTACACCTACACTACAACTAGACTACACTACATCTGCACTACACAACATCTACACTACACCTACACTGCAACTAGACTACACTACATCTACACTACACAACATCTACACTAGACCTACACTACAACTAGAC
>OMKI01012660.1:8970-19599 GCA_900302315.1 Phycis blennoides | reverse complement strand
CTACTGGCACCGTACTACTCAGTTTTCTTCTCTGTGCCCTCCCCCCCTGCCCCCTTTCATGTTTACTAAAGATGCACATACAAATATCAATTAATATATGGGCATTTGGTGAGTAGTGACGTCGCCCTGAACTCTCCAAAATCCTTTCTGCTCTTTCCCTTCCCTGTCAAAGACCCGTCAGGGGTGTCACCGTAAACCAATGGAGAGCTATTGGAGAAGAGGAGAGAGGAGGGGTTTAGTGGTGCGGGTTAATAAAGGCAGTGAGTCGCTCCCATTCTCCCGCTGTCTCCTTGCCTCTGGTTGTAGGTACATCCTGGTGACCCATTTAAGTTCATTCTAAGTTTGAACGACCCTAACGCCGCAAACATGAGCAGGAAATTCTTCGTCGGGGGAAACTGGAAGATGAACGGAGACAAAAAGAGCCTCGGGGAGCTCATCCAGACCCTGAACAGCGCCAAGCTGGACGCCAACGTCGGTATGTGCATTAGTGACGTTCGCTAATCGAGCTTGCGTTTGATCCACTTCAAACTCGCATGTTTCCATCGTGCAATCGTAGCATAGAGGCATATGTCACGTAATCTTAAAACGTGTTTATTTGCACGTTGGACAAAGTTGCACGTTTTCCTACGTGGATATAGCCGATGGTCTTTATTCATTGAAAAACGTTGTCGTTTAATCAAAATGCAATAGTCGAGACAGACATACTTCCCATTACTATGTTTCGATTGGACTTCAATTCTTGATTGTGTTCATTTCGATTATGCAGCACATTGACAAAACTATGGGTGGCTCGATGACGATTTTGTATGTATGTCGGTGGGCGTGCGTTTTGATCTGCACGTAGTCCATGAAGCAACCAAGTCAGCATTAGCTGATGGCGATTGTCAATTTTACCGATGCGCTTTGATATTCGAAATAAAAATACCAAGTGCGGTGGACAAGGCGATCGTGATTGTATTTAATGCAATAAACACTGTACAAAACATGCCACAGAGGACAGAAAAGGTCACCGTGATTTCTCGTATTTCCTGTCATCTCTGCGTTGTGAAATGACGGTTATATTGTATTTGTTTATTGGTACACCGCGTACAACATTATATTGAAAAACAGCATTACGTATTACAATGTATATGCTGATAACGGCACAACATCCTTGTACCTTGCTCTATTACACGATCGGCCCCACGCAACTCTTAGTAGTTTGTGGCCTCATGACGGCGCATGTACGCACACGGTGGACCAGAGTCTTTCCTCAATGTCATCTCTAGGCCTATTGATTTTTTAAAAGTCCGTTTCGTCTATTTCACAATCAGGCCGTTTTTTCTTTGTTTATGACTTTAAAGTTGATCCTGTAGTCGACCTTTGAACTTTATGCTCTGCCTTTTGCGTGACCGCTTCAGTATGCGGCCGTGCAAGGGACCTTTAGAGGGTGAACTAAGACCTTTAGGCGTCCAGAACTCGACGGCGAATTTGACCTTTGCTTGACCCATAGCTGTTGTGGCTGTTTAATATAGACCTGTACGTGGCGTAAAGATATGGTTACCTCTTGTATTTCACTATCTGAATTTACTGAACTTAACTTGGAACTTTGTAGAATATAGCCTACTGATACGGTTGTCTTTCTTTGCGTGTGTGATGAAACGCATGGTCAGCAGCTCACATGCAAGTGTGTGAGCAGCTCACATGCTTCTATTACAATCTATTGCAACTTTGTGGCCAAACCCAATTAGAATCCTTGCACTGGTAGCCCATTTATAGTGTGTGATCCTCAAGGACTGTCTTCTTGACTTTTGAACTTCCAGAGGTGGTGTGCGGCTGCCCAGCCATCTACCTGGATTTTGTCCGATCCAAAATGGACGCCAAGATTGGCGTGGCCGCTCAGAACTGCTACAAAGTTGCCAAGGGTGCCTTCACCGGGGAGATTAGGTATACCGTCCACGGATCTAGAGACACCAGCCCTCCTTGACATGCCATCTTATTGAAATAGCGAACGTAGAGCGTTGACAGAAGTCGCGTGTGTTTTGTCTGGTCCGTAGCCCTGCGATGATCAAGGACTGTGGAGTGAACTGGGTGATCCTGGGACACTCCGAAAGACGCCACGTGTTCGGAGAGAGCGATGAGGTACCGTCTATGTTATCATTTTTTATCATTTTTATCAGTCCCATGTTTTTTAATGACTCCTCTCACAATACATCTATTCCACTGTTCCTGCCCATACAGTTTTGACACATCACCAATTTAAGCCATCCAGTGAGAAAAAAACATTGGTAAAGTGTCAGTTGCAAAGAATCATAAGAAACGATTGTCTTTTGCCCTCAATGTAGAAGTCTTGAGACGCACGTATGCTATACGTGATTTAGTATTATTTACGTTATCTGAGAAATACTTGAAACAAGCGTATCTGTTCACTTTGTGTGTCAATGTATCATTATCTGGTTCCATTATCTAAACCACAGATTTACTTTGCCTTTCCCTGAAAAGCTCCCAGATGGGGAACTTGGGTGAAGGGTTCTGTTACGTAGAATGGGTTTTGCGAAATATGTTGCAGTGCAATATTGAATGTTAATATTCTAGATTAACGCATAAACGTCACGCACGTTGGCTAAAACGGTTAACCAGGGAGTCTACTTCAACTCTTCTTTTGCTAAATATTGTGAAACAATGTCAACACGGTCAGCCCGGCTGGATGGGTTAACTTTAAACAAGGCGGTGGTGAAACGTTCCCCTCTGTGTGGCGACAGCTCATTGGCCAGAAGACGGCCCACGCTCTGGAGAATGGCCTGTGTGTGATCGCCTGCATCGGCGAGAAGCTGGACGAGAGGGAGGCCGGCATCACAGAGAAGGTTGTGTTCGCTCAGACCAAAGTCATCGCAGGTACAATTGCTCCCTCTGTCATCGTCTCTCCCTATTAAAATTCATCATGGAATGAGAGTTGAAACGGTGGACGCGTCGTAGCGTGACGAGTGTGCGTGATATTACGTGGCGTGTTTTTAAAAGTGCAGTGGGTATGATTCGAGGGTTGTAAAGAGAGAGGGAGATGTTCAAACCAAACACCCCAAATGAAGTCCCCTCTCTGCTCCCTCGTTCACCAAGTATCTCCTCACTGCATTTCACGCACATTTTGAATGGGTTGACCGGCAGGGTTGATTCCCCGAACCAATTAGGGAAGCGATGCTGTGAATGGTCAAGAGGTGAGCTGGGAGTGGTCTGAAATCTATATTGGATCATACCGAGGCAGGAGCATTACATTTACATTTACATTTAGGGAATTTAGCAGACGCTTTTATCCAAAGCGACATACAATAAGTACATTTGTCAACTCGAAACTGATATTCACAATACATTCACTCACTACAGTAATAGCTGGTGGAGGGTGTTGCCATTTCTTTACAAATTACAATAGCTCTTAAATCTTGCCTACAGCACCTTTTTTTTCCAGGAAGGTTTTGAAGTACCTACTTCAAATAGCCTGAGTGATTTGTACTGTCTTTCTTCCTAGATAATGTCAAGGACTGGAGCAAGGTTGTGCTCGCCTATGAGCCTGTGTGGGCCATCGGAACCGGCAAAACCGCCTCTCCATTGCAGGTACAGGTCCACTGAACCCTGTTACACCAGACCTGTAGCTCTCTCTCTCTCTCGCTCTCTCTCTCGCTCTCGCTCTCGCTCTCTCTCTCTCTCATTGTCTCTCTCATTGTCTCTGTGTCTCGCCCGCCCCCTCAGGCCCAGGAGGTCCATGACAAACTGAGGGAGTGGCTAAAGACCAATGTGTCTGAAGCCGTAGCCAGCTCTGTCAGGATCATCTATGGAGGTGAGTGGCCCACCCATTCAATTAAGATACTTTGGGGTTTTTTTTCCCCGGTATTTTGCATTAGTGGTTATTTATAATATTTTTCTCTTGCAATTTCCCATTACAATTTCTTTGACCGGAGACTTTATCGCTTTCTGCAGCCAGTACAAAGAAACGATTGCTCCCGGTTGCTATATATATCCGGTTCCCTCGCTGTTTCTTCCGGCTCCATGATGAGTCTTTCCTTGACTTCTGCCACCCCAGGCTCCGTGACCGGCGGCACCTGCAAGGAGCTGGCCTCCCAGAAGGACGTTGATGGCTTCCTTGTGGGCGGAGCTTCCCTCAAGCCCGAGTTTGTTGACATCATCAACGCCAAGGTCTAGACTCGCCGGACACGGCTTCGGCGGTGTGACCAAGTCCAAGACCGAGAGGCCAATTCCATTATAACAAGAACCACGTGTCTGGCCCTCTTTCACTTAACCTCGGCACTTCACACCACCTCCCTCTCGCCCTTTATACTAGGTCTTTGTGATGGTGATGATGTCATTCCCTCTGTTCCACTTCGGTTTTTGGTATTTTTATTGTGACGAAAAGGGACATGTTGACACATGCACTGTAATGCACTGGATAAAAATGAATAGTTTGGTCTGTGGGATAGTGCACATGTGTGCACGATGAATACTGCGCTCAGGCAATAGGTCTGAACCAAGAATTAGACCTTTTAAGGTGGGCTCAAATAATTATTAAATGCCGCTACTTGAAAAGTTTACGGATTTGTGTCCCGCGTCAGAGCTGTGAGTCAGACCGACTTGTCTCTATTGATATAAGCGTCTCTCTGTGATTGTGATGTTCTGTGTGTGTGTGTTTTTTTTTCCCTTGTATGCATTTATCATCCCCCCTCCCGTATGGGAGGTGTGGCCAAGAGAGATGTTCCCATCACATGTCAGTCATACTGTATAACGGCCATCCGTGTAGAAGGGGAAGACTGAGAACATTGTAATAAACCGTTCAGAGACTGGTGTCCTGTGTCCCGTTTTGTTCTTACTACACTTATTTGTCAATGATACAATTTTATATACACTATAATAAATTATAATGCATGCATATTACATTGTGTAATATGCATTGCGTAATTGTCCAGGACAAATTAATATGTTTTTTTTGTTGTTTTTTTTAATCTTATTTTCAATTTCATTTCATGGCCAATGGGGCTTTGCATATTATGTGTCTCGCTAGCAGTGTCAATGCATTGAGGGTAAATGGCGGAAGAGTGGATGAGCCATTACACATGAGACGCCTGTGAAGACAATGCCATGCAGTGCAACTGTTGGTAGACCTGCTATATTTCTCCAGGGCCTGAACACCACCAGCAGGCCTACAGACAGATCCTATGACACCACGCCTGGCAGGGACCCCATGTCACAGGAGAAGGGACTAGCCCTGTAACCCGATAACGCATGCATAAAAAAGATCAGGCATTTCAGTTGTGTATTGTTGCATGTCGTGTTGTAATATGAAATATTCCACCTGTGTACTACTTGACTAGGTCACGTGTGCCTCTATGTGGGCAATAACTTCACAAATATGAGTTGACAGAATGGAACATTTAAATGAGTCAAGGCTGCCACAGAGAATTTTTGTTTTGTTTTGCAAATGTCTTGAATTACACCACAAGACACAATGAAGAAAGAAAAGAAACCAAGAAGTCAGTAGTCAGAGTCTTTTCAGTCTTTTCCTTGCAGCATGATGTTATGTCTTTTGTAATCCTGTGTCAAACATCATCATACCCAGCTGTATCAGAATCAGAAACAGTTTTATTGGTGGTGTCGTCCATGAACTTCAGCAGCTTGATGGACTGGTGACTGGAGGTGCAACCGTTGGTGTACAGGGAGCAGAGCAGGGGAGAAAGAACACAGCCTTGGGGGGGGATCCGGTACTGATGGTCTGGGATTCAGAGACATGTTTCCCCAGCTTCACACGCTGCTTCCTGTCAGACAGGAAGTCTGTGATCCACCTGCAGGTGGAGTCGGGCACGTGGAGCTGGGAGAGCTTGTCCTGAAGCAGAGCCGGGAGGATTGTATTGAAGGCAGAGCTGAAGTCCACAAACAGGATCCTGGCGCATGTTCCTGGGGAGTCCAGATGCTGGAGGGTGTAGTGCAGGGCCATGTTTACTGCATCGTCTACAGACCTGTTGGCTCTGTAGGCAAACTGCAGGGGGGTCCAGGAGTGGGTCGGTTATGGCTTTGAGGTGGGACAGCACAAGGCATTTAAATTACTTCATGACCACAGAGGTCAGGGCAACAGGTCTGTAGTCATTCAGTCCTGTGGTCCTTGGCTTTTTGGGGATGGGGATGATGGTGGAGACTTTGAAGCCTGGCACATGACATGTCTCCAGTGAGGTGTTGAAGATGTTGAAGTGTCCGTGAACACTGGAGACAGCTGGTCAGCGCAGTGCTTCAGGGTGGACGGAGAGACAGAGTCAGGTCCGGGTGCTTTGCGGGGGTTCTGTCTCTTGAAGAGCTTATGGACGTCCCTCTCCTGCAGGCGAGGTGGACATGTCACTGTGGTAGAAGGGGGGAGGCCCAGGGTCCTGCTGAGCTGGGGGGGGGGGGGGGGGGGGGGGGGGGGGGGGGGGGGGGGGGGGGGGGGGGGGGGGGGGGGGGGGGGGGGGATGGGAGAGAGTGTCGCGGGGAATGGTGTCAGGACTTTAGTCCCTATGTCTCTCAAAGTGACAATAGAACTCTTTCAGTTCATTCAGTTCAAGCCGCAGGTCATTGACGAAGTGGGGGGGGGGGGGGTTTAGGTTTGTAAATTGTAATCTGTCTGAGCCCCTTCCAGACAGAACCAGAGTTGTTAGCTGAGAACTGGTGTTGGAGTTTCTCAGAGAACTGTAGTTTAGCTTCTCTCACCGCCGTGCTAAAATTGTACTTCGACTTCTTAAACCTGTCCCTGTCCCCTGTTGTGGTAAAGAAAACGACACCCAGCAGAGGGGGGCACCGGCACAGGTGACGACAGTGAATGAAATCAACCGAGGTGTTAGGTTAAACCAAAAGATACATTTTTAATATTCAGTTGTTAACAAGTGAACAGGCGCAGATCAACAGAGAGCAATACACTTGATACAGCTTTCTCAGAAAAGTATTGTTGGCAGGCGCCTTTTATAGGGTGAGGTAAACAACGATGAGGGTACGTGTGGTGGCTTGGCCCTGGAGAGATACTGAAATACGACTTAAGATAGGGACAGATTCTACCAGACCAACAGATTCTACCAGACCAACAGAGTCTCCGCTCGTTCCCGAGGCCTCGAGACAACCGGAGGCCCTGGATCTTCCGTGAATCTAACAGCTCAGGGGCACAGGGTCCAGGCCCGCGTCACATTCACAATGGAATTGGGTGTTGGTCAAAGGAGAGGCCGGCTGTACCCAGGTGCATAGAGAAAAACAAGTACATAAATCAGATAACTTGCATGTAGTATAAGTGCTCAAAAAGTATGAGTGCTCACGGGAATGACGTGCAGGAAAAGGCCTGTGGGTACTGAAAGCATCCCAGTCTGTACAGTCCAAACACGCCTGCAGGTTCCTCACAGCTTCACTAGTCCACTGCTTTGACGTCCTCACAACAGGTTTGCAGAGCTTTAGTTTCTGCCTGTATGCGGGAAGCATTGCTTGCCACTTGGATTTCACATTTGTCTATGACTTCGACATCTACGGAAGGCAATTGTTTAAAATATGTCGAAGATTTAACGATAAGAACATAAAACACAACAATAAACGTGTTTTTAGTTCTTATTTTCATCAATCGGTTGTCATCTCCACCCCATTCCAGTAGGCGGCGATAGTGCAACACGTCACGCTGTGGTCGCTTTGCGTGGCATTCTTCACGTCCGTGTTTACAAGTGAAGCGTGACGCTCATAGGAGTAGCAAGAATACGTCGCGGAGCACCGCCGAAAGCAATTCGTCTTCTGCAAAAGAAAAATACCATTATGCAGTCGCTTCGGGTATTTCTCAATGCAAGACTGACAGCGGCAGCTGAGGAAATATTTGGGGCTGTTGAAAAAACGATATCTGATTACAAGGAAGAGCTTTGCCGTACCAAAGACCTAGAGATCAGTCGGCTGCGGATGCAGATCAAAATCCTGAAGTCAGGTTGGTTTGAATCGATCCAGTGCGCTGTTGTGTTTCTTCAAACACAATATGCATATGTGTTTTTTTTTTTACTATTATTCTTTTGTATACTTGTTTACACTCTTGCGTGCGTGTGTCTGTATGTGTGTAATGTGCAGCCTATGTATGAATTCTATGTAAGCAACCCCCGTTCCTTTGTCTCTCTCTCTCACTCTCTCTCTCTCTCTCTCCAGTCCCTCGGACGGAGAGGTGCTCCGTCACACAGCCACTGCACACCCATCAGCAGCCGCACCATCAATCAATCCCACCCGTCCCCGCAGTGGAGGCCTCCGAGACGCCGCACTGCGAGACGGAGGAGGGCAGCAGTATGGAGCAAGAGCAACCAGAGCCCTCGCAGGTCAAAAAGGAACAGCAGAAGGCGCACAGAGAATTCTGGATGAGCCACGACGAGGAGCAGCTGGACGGACTGGACTCGGATATCAAAGATTTTATCTCGTCCCCGTCCAGTCTGAAAAACAATCTGCAAGACGCCGTGTTGCCGTTTCACCCCTACCAAAACAACGGCGAGGAAAACAAAGACAGGCCCTACTGTTGTTCCGTTTGCGAGAAGCGTTTCAGCAATTGCTCCCACCTCGCGGCACACATCAGGACACACACCGGGGAGAGGCCGTACAGATGTGATATATGTCGAAAAACGTTTATAACCACAAGCGCGCTGAACAGACACCAGACCATACACACCGAAGGGAAACACTTTATATGTAATTACTGTGGAAAATCTTTCAAATGGATGGAGTCCCTTGGCAGGCACATGCGGTGTATACACAAGAGAGAAAATATGCCCGTATGAATGAGTCTACTGTTGAGAAGGAGTATGCTGTTTAATGTCCACTGGAGTAGGCTAGTGTTCCTGTGTATGGTGTAGATTAATTATTAAGACGTGAAACGTGCAATTGAACTCGCTGTGTTGCATTGGTTCACATGTCCCCTATTTGTCGTGGATGTGCATGCCTCAACATTTCCAAAGTGTGATACTGTAAAAGAAAAAAAAAAGGTATACTCAAAGATTTTGCACAACTGCAAATCATGATAATTGATATCCATTTTATTTCTTTCTTTAGGTCTATTCTATTGCAGATATTCTACACATTAAAAGTGTTACTGAAAAGTAAGACACGTGTTTGGGATTTCTTCAGTGTTTACATTGGATGCATCAAATGAGTTGTTGGAATTGATGTCTTTGAAATGCATAGAATGGGGATTGGACGCGATTTTACTCCAGCAGAGGGCAGTCACTATATAAAAGCAGCAGTTCATTCACATTTTCGTATTGAGCAGCTTTCTATCTCGCATGTTTACCCCAAATACATAGAAACAAACCTGCTTAATGATTGGTTAACTGCAGGACACCCAATAATGAATAATATATCCGTTTTATCCATATGTGTTGTAAATGGATACCACATCTGGGCATCCATTATTTAGTGGGCTGCATGTGCCACCTCCTGCACAGGCCGACAGAAAGAACACATGGGCTGTTGTTGGTTGGTTGTCGGCTTTGCTTCCTGTACTGCAAGAAAGATAACGCGAAGCACTCACAAATCCCCAACATCATCATATCAACCACATAGCTGCATTGCAAAATGAAGATAAAACATGAAACTTTGTGAGAAATGTCACCGGGCAGTGATGTAAAACAGGGGGTAGAGCTAAAAACAAGGTATACCCCCATTTATCATCCATAACTCTGGCACTGTCCCCGCTCACCCTGTAAATGACTGATGGACTGCTAAGAATATCTCCCAGATGTACTGTCACCAGAGGGTAAAATTAGATTTATCTCGCTACTTTACATTATGTTGACACACTTATTCAAGGTGACATTCAACAGCGTAAAAGAAAAAAACCCCTACGTCCTGACTGAAACACAGGAACATGTCCCATATATTATATGTAAATAAAAGGTTGGGGCGTTGCTAGCGCCCGACACGCACGAGTCTTGCTTGCATAATAAACCGCAAACCAATTAAACAAATTAACAACACGGCTAATTAGCATTTAAATTGCCCTAATGACAGTTAGCTAATTGGCTAATGTTCTGAAGGCTCCGTGGCTGACAGACGAGGGCGCAGAACCTGAGGAGATATGATAATGACGGGTAATGAGAGCACTTTTAGCCAGACTGTGGCATGGCCCTTATAAGTCCATGGTTAAGCTCCACTCCAGGCCTGTATCTAGGCAGAGGGTGGAATGCACGGGCCACAGAGAAAACACACACACACACACACACACACACACAGAAGCGCGAGCACAAAGACACACACACGCACGCGCACGCACGCGCGCACACAGCCCTGAGCCCTCAACAGCATGTGTAAATCACACTCTTTCAACTCGTTCTCTTTCTATCCTTTCATTTCTCTTTTCCCTCTTGTCCCCCCCCCCTACTTTTACAGTATGGTATGGAATGCTGGCTCTTTGGGACGGCTGGTGTGCGTTGGAGCGCCTCGGCTCCCTGGCTTGCACACTCTCCTCATCCCATGTGTCTCCCATTAGCCACACTCACCAAGAGAGGGAGGGAGAGACCGATGGAGGGAGAGAGAGAGAGAGAGAGAGAGAGAGAGAGAGAGAGAGAGAGAGAGAGGGGGGGGAGAGAGAGGGGGAGTTTGGAAGAACGGGGGAGGGGGACAAGAGGCAGGAATTTGATATGCTTTGTG
>OMKI01012658.1:0-10976 GCA_900302315.1 Phycis blennoides | reverse complement strand
AGAGACACACATACATCCACACACATACAAACACACACACATACATCACACACCAAACACACACATACATCCACACACATACAAACACACACACATACATACACACACACACATACACACACACACACAAACACACACACACACACACACACACACACACACACACACACACACACACACACACACACACACACACACACACACACACACACACACACACACACACACACACACACACACACACACACACACACACACCACCTGCTCTTCCTAATGTGGCGCAAACCGGCCAGACAAACGGAGTCTGTGTTTCGGAAGACTTCCAACAAATGAGAAAATTATACAGTGCAGGAAACGCGTCTGAATTACGGCGTCGTTTTCAAACCCGGCGCGCCTCGGAATTCCTCTCCAGACTTCGTTGCATTCGTGCTCCACAGCACAACACAGATGTTGCTTGCTCTGCCTCAGAATGAACGTGTCTTAATGTGCACTGTGCGCCCCTTTCAAAGTAAATAAGAAAATATTTAAGAGCACTTCGCGTTGGCAGGAGGCGGACAGGGGGGGACAGCCGTCCCATTTATTATTTAACCAAGAAAACAATTTACTTAGCCCACTTATACAGGAGCGATGCCAAAACAGTTATGCAGAGCCCGCCGTGCATACTGATGGTGTCGCTATCTTGATATTGTTGCAATTGGCTCAATACGACCCCTGCAGCACTCGCCTTGTTACTTTGCCAAATCAACAAACTGTGGTGCAGGAAGAGTTGACACACGCGTTGCGGAGCACTCCGATCTCAACGGCCCACGACGTGACATAACTTTCCGTTTTCATCCACAAGTTCACCGTGCGCATTCTGTGCATCCGTGCGTCAAAAAAAAACTCCACGCACTCTCGGGATAAAACACACACAAACACACACACACACACACACACACACACACACACACACACACACGGAGGGGAGAGGGAGCCTTACCTGCCCTCAAGAGCGATAATCCTTTATGCGAGCGATGGCGACGAGAAAAACCCAAGATGCTCGATTCGGAGAACGTGTTTCAATAATCCCACTCGTTTTCCACCCCGGTCCTTTTTTTTTTCTCGGAGAACCCTTCAACAAAAAAAAAAAAACTGTTGAGAGGCGAGAGAACCTTCCGAACGTGGTGGACACCAGGCGAGCAGGCGGGCTGTGCAGCCTACAGCTGGAATCAAAACGAGAAGGAGGGGAAAAAAACAGACACACACACACACACACACACACACATACACACACACACACGCGCACACACACACACACACACACACACACACAGGCAGATTTGGAGGGGGGCTCCCCGCAGCAGAGATGGTGCCAAGAGTTTCTATCTGGTTTAAAAAGCGGACACCCCCCCCTTTTCCTTCTCCCTATATCATATAGATATAGATATATATATATTTATGTTTCAGGACGCAGAAGAAAAAAAATCGGCAACAGTTAACGCGGCTCCTCGAGTCTTTTTTTTTTTTAATCTCCCATCTCTGTTACTCCGCGGGTCCTTTCCACGGCAGGCGGTCCACGGCGGGCAGAGCCGAGGCTATTGACGCTGACCGTTGAAGTGACCGGCTCTCCTTCTCCTAACGTGTTTATAACACTCTCCTCTTCCTCTCCTCTTCCTCTCCCGGGGCGGTGGACGATGCTGTTCCGGGCAGTGGGGTGGAAAGTGCGCTCTACTTTACGCAGCCAAAAATAACTCCCATTGCCTCCTCGACCGAAGTTAAGAAGCACACACACTGATCTCGACGGTGAGGTGGTGAAGTGAGACGGCGGCGGCTCTGCGGGTCTTCACCAGGTGTACTCCTTGGGTCCGAGGCGGCGGCGGCGGCGGCGATGGGCTTTACATTTCAAACGTTTGACATCGTCTCGTCCGGTCCACTTTTGGGGGGTCCACCGGCCACCGGCGGTGTCAATGTCATTCAGAAACAATTCATCGGTCGTGACGTCGCAGCCTACCGGCTCACGGAGAGCGGAGAGCGCAGCGGAACGCGCTTCGACGTTGAAGCGTCGCCACAAGTCTTTCAAAGTGTGTGTACATCAGCGGAGACTGCGATCATTCGACCGACCTATACGATGATGATTGTTAGTACATCGAAATGACGGTCAAGATTCCGAGGAAGGGTTGAAAACACACACGTGACTCATAATTGTAGGATATTTTGCTCCTGATTTACACAATCCCTCCTATGTCATTTTGGCCCAAGTACAACATGTAGAATAGAGACTACTTGTTCGTATCCATCCTGCACATCTCAACACTCTCCGTGTGGGTTCTGAGCCCTCCCGTAGGATGCGCCTCCGGACGGGACTTTGCTCTCGCGTAGTGCAGCCGTCAGTAGTTGTGAATTATGCCAAAGTCTCGTCACACAATGTTCAATTTCCTATACGGTCCTCCTCCTCCTCCGCTCCTTCCTCTCCTCCTACTCTACCTCTCCGTGGGTCCGTGCGCGATCCCGGTGCACTAGTTTAGATCCTTTCATGTCCGCGTACAGCGACGGGGAGATGCGGCGAGCGATAACCCATTCCTCTCGCTTCTTACACAGTGTGCAAGGAAGGCGATGCAACCGACAGCGGGAGAGTAAGTGTGTGGGAATGTGTGTGTGCGTGTGTGTGTGTTTGTGTGTGTACGTGTGCGTGTGCATGTGTGTGAGAGACAGTGGAAGACAGTGGGAGAGTGTGAGAGAGCGAGAGAGAGAGAGAGAGAGAGAGAGGGGAGAGGGAGAGAGAGATAGCGCGAGAGGGAGGGAGAGGGAGAGCGAGATAGCGAGCGAGAGGGAGAGACATGAAGAGAGAGAGAGAGAGAGAGACAGACAGGCACAGAGAGAAAGAGAAAGGAGAACAATGGAGAGAGAGAGAGAGAGAGAGAGAGAGAGAGAGGAGGAGAGGGAGAGAGAGATAGCGCGAGAGGGAGGGAGAGGGAGAGCGAGATAGCGAGCGAGAGGGAGAGAGTGAGCGAGATAGTGAGAGAGAGGAGAGGGAGAGAGAGAGAGAGAGAGAGAGAGAGGGAGAGAGCGAGAGGGAGGGAGAGGGAGAGCGAGATAGCGAGCGAGAGGGAGAGAGTGAGCGAGATAGCGAGAGAGTAGAGAGAGAGAGAGAGAGAGAGAGAGAGAGAGAGAGTGAGAGAGAGAGACAGAGAGAGAGAGAGGGAGAGAGAGAGAGAGAGAGAGAGAGAGAGAGAGAGAGAGAGAGAGAGAGAGAGAGAGAGAGGGAGAGAGCGAGAGGGAGGGAGAGGGAGAGCGAGATAGCGAGCGAGAGGGAGAGAGTGAGCGAGATAGCGAGAGAGTAGAGAGAGAGAGAGAGAGAGAGAGAGAGAGAGAGAGAGAGAGAGAGAGAGAGAGAGAGAGAGAGGGAGAGGGAGAGAGAGAGGGAGAGCGAGATAGCGAGCGAGAGGGAGAGAGTGAGCGAGATAGAGAGAGAGAGAGAGAGAGAGAGAGAGAGAGAGAGAGAGAGAGAGAGAGAGAGAGAGAGAGCGAGAGAGAGAGAGAGAGAGGAGAGAGAGAGAGAGAGAGAGAGAGAGAGAGAGAGAGAGGTCACGACTGCAGCTGAGTGAGTGTATATGTACGGCCACGTGGAGGATGCGATGCCAGAGTTAGTGCCAAAAAAAACAAGCCGCTCGGATCAATGGAATTAAGACAAACTTACAGATCCGCACACTAAATCCGCAAACAGATTTAACATCATCGGATAGAGACGATACTGTGATCGCCCTGATGTTATCACATTGCCCTAATTGCCGGGAAGACATTGACTTAAACGTTAATGTTAGTTGACTTCAGATACACGTAAGGATACCTATATCTCACTTTAGTAGCCCACGAAAAAAACGAGTTGCGGCTCTTTCCGCTGCTCTGCCTCTTGTAGAGACGCTGTTCGTTCAGCACCCCAACGCTACACAGCACTGTGGGAGAATGAACGATGAAACAGCGGGGTGGGGGGGGAGAGAGGGGGCTAGAAAGAGAGAGGGGAGGGAGAGGGGAGGGGTGGGGGGAGAGAGAGAGAGAGAGAGAGAGAGAGAGAGAGAGCGAGCTATGTGATCTTAACCACAGAACGCGGAGGGGAACGGGTCCGAGGTTCGGGAGAAGCTCAACAGGGAGATGCAGACTGCGTTTGTATTTCCGGCACATTAATCGGAATGCACCCGAGCAAGTTACTGGTAATGATTGTACATTAAAAGCGCGAAAAGGAGACGTGCACAGAAGGGATGAGGAGAACTGAAGGAGACATGGGGCTGATGGGGAAGGGGGCAGGAGTGAAGACAAGATGAACCAGAAAAGAGATGACCGATGGAGGCGGGAGGCGAAGCCAAGAGCCCTCGTTCAGTCAGGTCGGTGGTCTGTTTAAGAACGCCACAAAGTGCCGCTTTGTTGCCCCCTTTTGGCAATGAAGTTACTTTAGATTTTTTATTTTTTTTTATATATCAGTGTACTATACTGACATTTGTTGAGGATTGCCAGCCAGATTTTCTCACAAGGGAGGAGCAATGAAAGGAGGACAATGGAGCGGTGATGGAGTTATGAAGACGCTGCTTATTGCAAGGCAATACTCCCAATTGCTATGCCGTCAACCACGATAGACTGGTAGGCTGCTGACACGACTACACTGTGTCCGGATCATTGTGGATATCCGTGTAGAAAAAGCTAGATTACCTCACTTTATATTATTTAGCAATTAGGCATATCAATGCAAACATATTTGTCAATTCCTTCATGATACCATTAAAGTTATAAAATGTCAGATAAAAAAAAAAAAAAGATGATAAGAAATGGTAAATAGAATGTGAATTACACGTGAAAAACGGACACAATGTGTAGCTAAAGCCAGGCGTATCTTAGAGGGTGGAAGGGGGACCTGGTGTTTTGTTGTGGTGACCAATGGTCCTGGTTTGGACACAACGACACCAAGATGTGTTGAGGTTCCCGGAGTCCTTGTCCACTCTGCCTTCATTGGGTATTGGCTCTCTCATGGCAGACTGGCGTCACCCGCTGCACGCTGCGTGACAAACAAGACCGGACCCCCAAAAACAGTTACCGCGTAGAACAGGTACGGAGAACGGAGAGAACCACGAACAGAGAAGAGAACCGTGAACAGAACAGTTAAACCGTGAACAGATAACAAGTAACAGTTAAACCGTGAACAGATAACAAGTAACAGAAAATCATGAACAGATAACAAATAACCATAAAGCGTGAATAAATGGATCACGGAACAGTGAACACAGATAACCAGGAACGCGGAACAGAGAACTTCTCAATACTGGAACAGAATAGTCCGACCCATCTCTTTTAAACCTATTCAGAACATGCATTTCTTCAAACCTATATTGATCTGATCTAAAAGACACATGATTGGATGATAGGACATATGCATTTGTGCATCTGAATGCTGAAAACCATATTGCGCAAGCTGGGCGGAGGGCCCAAGATTGAACGGAGTGAGCTTTAATTATTGGGTGAAATGTAGAAGCAGTTCCACCTCCTGGTCCTCTGCAGACAGCAGTCGTCCACTCCTTTGTCCATTGAGGGAATCCATCCCACCGCCATGAAGAACATTGCTGTCCCTTATTGATGAAGCACCCTGCTGCTAATGCATTCCCTTCTCGTTTTCTTTCAGTTTTTCTTCAGAACAGAATAAATGAAACAAATCCCCAGAGATATATGAGGAGAGAAAGGAAAGATTAAAAAAAAACAAGGTAAATGATCACAAACACACTTTTGCTCTTCTTCCAAGTTCTGCCATGGAACACGGGACTAATTTGGTTCCACAGGGAACAGGGAACGAGTCATCGTTTAAGTCTGAGGGACATCCGCGTTGAAGCCCCGTCATTCCATCCCTCCAATACGGTCCGGGTGTGGATTCATAAATCACAGAACCCCCCTGTCCTGCCCCCCTGTGTGCCCAGCCTGACCACCTGACCAGGGCTATGCCACTGTCCTAATCCCCACTGTGACCTTTAAGGAATGATAGCTGAATTGTCACACTGAAAGTTATCAGGCAGCAATTATAGTATTATATTTGACCCATCTTTTTGTATAACATCATGCATGTCCATTCACGGTCATATAAACTGAACTGAACTTGTAGCGTAAAGCAAGCAGATGCTGTAGATTAAAGTAGGAAATAGTCAATGTATTCGATTCCGGGCTCGCAAGAGATGTGCAAGTGTTACAGCCAAGGAGCTGTACGTTGAAGTGAAACAGCGTTACATCACCAGTGCAGGGATGTGGAACACTGGAATGTGGAACTATTCACTAGACTTGGAGAGCAATGATTTAAGCCACAAGTCAAGGAGGTTTTTTCTGAACGTCCCGTGACAACAAAAATATTGTACACCATGTTGAGTTGGGTTTCTTCATGAACTGGGCCCCGGCCTTCGGTGTTTTTTTTACATATTGTGTAACACACACTGATTTCACTTGCATGCATGCTACATAGAAAGAAAATTCTTCTTATGCTATGCAATGAAAATGATGATGATGCAATCTGATTCATTCATTCATTCATTTATTTGGTTAGGTATGACAGCATGCACATCTCTTTAAATTAATACACTTCATCAAAGAACCAAATATCCCCCTGCTTGTGTTTACAAAATGGCGCATCCGTTCTGCCACTGCCAATCATAAGCGAACATATGGTATATTTTCATTCCAATACACAATCGGATACATTTTACAGTGTGCATCGCTTTCTCCTGTCTACCTAATATGAGGAGTACCACACTTCAATGACAAGTTAAAGAAAGTTTGTGTGTCAGTGTCATTCTTTGAGGAGAGTTCATTGGAGGGAAGAGACAAAACACAGATTCCTTTAGACTCTCAGCGTGGTGATGTATCCTCGACTCCTCCAAGGATCTTTGGGATTTCTTTTCGAGTTGTTTTAATATATGGATTTTTTTGTAAATGGTTTGTGTTTTCTCCTGCACTGCTATCAAATTAGCTTGAAGATGAAATTGTCAGAGAAGGGGACATGGATGGTGGTTTTCCATCGTTAGGCCTCATTTTGCAGTTTTTAATGAACATTAGAGAACTGAATCAACAGCAACCGCAGGCAGAACCGGTCAATACTTCCAGCACAGACAACAAATGTCTTAATAACACACACACACACACACGCACACACACACGCACACACACAGGCACACTCACACACACATACACACACACGCACACACACACACACACACACACACACACTCACACACACACACACACACGCACATGCACACACACACACACACACACACAGACTGGGGTCATGTTGGAGCTCAGGGGGCAGTAGGGCTGTGGTTTAACAAGGCCAACTAATGGTTGCTTTAATACTCATACAGCCTTCTTATAGCTGTGATGAGGACAGCAGGAACACTCTGTGCACTGGTGAATGCAATCACCAGTCACCAATCATGTACAGACAGACTAAATAACATGAGCACAATTGAATAATACAAAACCTCCACATATTGGGATCAAAGCAGAGCCATATGTCTGGTGACCGGCAATGTATGTGTTAAGAGTCTGCAATGCATGCCACCACTGTAGTTTACAATCATGACAGTTGTAGTTAATTTAAATTACTCCAAACAAATATGAAAATCTGTTCCCTCTATCTGCATTACTGCTGCCACCCTGGTGACTAGTGCATGGCTTACACACTATACGCTATATAAGCCCTGACTTGTCCCATAAACAGAGTACTCGCTCTACAGCAACTTAAAGTGTGTTCCAGAAGCATTTGGCTCATTGTTCAGTAGTATAGCAAATGTGTTTTTCTACAAACCCATTTGGGTTAAAATGTCTCAACAAGAACAGAAAAAAAAAATCCACAAACATATTGCAATCTCGGTGTCTGATGAGCTATGATTTTGAAGTACACCTACCTAACAAATTGTGATTCATTTGTATCCAGGTCCTAAATACAAGAAAATATCAATAGAGTAGTCAACACTGGGAAATACAAACAGTGTGGTTGGTAGCAGGTACCCTGTGTCTGTGATCCAGAATAAAGCTGGAACATATTGTGTATGATAACATCTATTTAGGCTATTTCACTATTAAAACAATGACACGCAGAAGGCCTGCATGTTATAAAATGGCCGTAATCAATTTGAACACATAAGCAGCAGGCTTACCACAAACAGCTACAGTATTAATACCAGTCAGCAATTCTCATTAGAGCATCCACAGGCCACTACAGCTGTAGAAAATAACCCGAGCCAGCCACCGTGACTGGGCCCAGCACAGGCTTTACTGCTAGATTCAGCTTTCATTTGCCACCCATTCATTAAATTAAATTACATTCTTCAAATGGGCTGAAAGGAACATCATTTTGTCACAGAGAGGGTACTTATCCAGGCAAAATTGTGGTCAGAGCGTGCTGCATGCTGGAATGGATATATTTTGACACATTTCTTTCTGAAGATAAACTGCTGCTTACGTTTCCTCCGTGATAGTGTTGTATACATGAAGGGCACTGTGGCGACACCCAGGTCATGTGTGTTTAGATAGGCCTTAAAGCTGCTGTAGGGAAGATTGGAATTGTAAAGGGAGAGAGCAGAAAAGAGCAGAGGAGAGCAACATTTTAAGACTTAAAGCTTAAGTTTTAGGCACCTGTGATTTTTTTAGGCACCTGTGATTGAAAGGTGCCTAAGCACCTTTTTAGGCACCTGTGATTGAAAGGCCAATCCCCAAATCAATCAGCCCTGATTGGAAATGAAAGCAGGGAAATGAAATGAGCCAGGAGCGGTATACAATCCAAGCGGTCTCAATCAGAGGAGCAGTCGACTCAAAACAGATCTTCGAGTGCATTTCACGCACTAATAGCTGCCGGACGGCGGGGGCGTTGAATCGCAGTCGAATGTTAGCTCTTGAGTTTTACCTACTGCACCTTTAACCCTTGTATGGTGTTTGGGTCTGTGGCACCCATTTACATTTTTTGCTCTGCTTATATAAACTTCTGTTGAGCATTTTAATGTAACATTTTGGATTGTGTTGAATTAAAACCCCCAAAATGCAGCAGACCCACGGACACTGGCTGAACAACACACATATGAACTCCACACAAGGGTGAAGTCATTCACCGCCACCAAGCTCTTCACAGTCCCAAGTCACAACTCCCTCTCTCACCCTGAGGCCTCACACACTCTGCCAGCAGTATTTTCCTGCGGCTCCGGCTCAGGCTTGTTTCCTCCGGCATCGAGAACAAGTGGTAATCTCGGAGGAAAAAGTGAAAGAAGCAAAGTGTTCAAATGAGAGCGATTGGGAGTGCTCAGCTCCTTCAGGCGCTCCTCGTTCAAAGAGATCCGGTGTCGGTCACAACCTTCACGATCACATTTGTCACGTGCGGCCAACCCAGAGGTGATGCGATTATTTCAATGCTAGTGGACTATAACATGCGGCTGCAAGAAATGAATTGTCCATTTTGCGTTTGTGTAAGCAAGTGGTGTGTACATTTGATTTGGCCATTAGATAAGATTGCCTAGTCGCTATATATTTTACATCATGTTTAGAAATATGTATGTATTGTATGTATGTATTGTATGTATGTATTTATATGATGTATTTGTGACATAATACATTGAATTCACCACACCAATTCACTGTCTCTCCTTACGTGTACGTGGCGATATTGGATACTACTAACTCTACGGTGCTCATCTGCACTGTACTCACCCTGCATGTGAGCGTCCAGTGAAGCCTGATGCCGGCTCGGTCCGAGACATGATTCACTGGGGAATGCGTGCCAGCGTCAGTGGGAACTGCTGATTACCTTCTGCGGTGCTTTGTCGGCGTCACAGCAGGGAGATGCTTCACGATGCACACAGTTCACGGGCAATACGTCGCTGTTGTATTGTGGGAGCGTAGCAAGAAGATGGAAGTGTGGGACTACCTGATGTTGATGCACGCGCTGCAGGCTAAACATGAATATGTGTTAAAAGTTATCGTGTCGATGCATTTTGCCCTGTGCTAAAGTGTAAAGAAGCATTTCCTTTTTCTGTAACGTGAGAAATGTGAATATGACATATATGAATAACATATGAATAACAAGGGCACCACGGGGGCATCTGCAAGGAGACATCTTCGGAGAAGAATCGCTAAACACTTCCTGGTGGGAAACACTGATGGATTCCTCGGCCCCCGAGCCGACTCAGGAGCTGATCCATCTTAGTTCTCGAGCAGCTTCAGCGATTCGACACTCGGAACAGCTGGTACAACGGAGCTTGAGCAAAACATCGGGACATTTAGCAGGAAGCTCGATGCAACAGATCGCCAAAGAAGACGGATCCTCAGAACACAGCCAGTCTCTCTCCCCCCGTTTTCTCTCTCTCCAGAACGTCGGCGTCAGATGCACGGTCATGTGCATCTGACGCCGACGCTCTGTGCGTTTCTACGGACGTTGATAGCGTGGAGGGATTGTGTGCCTGTAGGCCGTGCTCTCCTATCTGATCTCCTCCTTTAAATCGCAGAAAGCATCAGACTCTGCCTGTATAGGTTTGAAGGGTCATGGCTCTGTTGCTGGCAGAGGACAGAGGACACAGTAAAGGACTGCACGTTTCTTCCCTCTTGGTGGAGACTGCGCTCCAACACATTCATGGAACGGTCCCGGTGGCAGTTTGAAGTCGTACAGAATTACAGTGACTGTACACCTGGCCCCTCCACGGCAACAGCAAGGCAGAACCAGATGACAAATGCCAATAGTTCCACACACTTTCTATATGTAGTTTTATATTTCTGTAACTGCCCCAACTGACACAAAAAAAAATACAAAAACACACCTACGGGATACATTCCAATGTTGTCTTGTTCACACACACACACACACACACACAAACCACTTACACACACACAAATACACAAAAACACACACACACACACACACAAACATACACAAACACATACACACACACACACACACACACACACACACACACACACAGTAAAATATACAG
>OMKI01012641.1:7408-19189 GCA_900302315.1 Phycis blennoides | reverse complement strand
GGGTCATCTTTCTGGCAGCTTAGGACAATGTTTACCAAAGTCAGAACTGCTACAGAATATTGCCTCCCGCGACCCGTTCCACTTTCATATGGCTGATATTTGCGCTTTCCAATCTAGACACACACACACACACACACACACACACACACACACACGCGCACGCACACACAAGATGTGTGTGTGTGTGTGTGTGTGTGTGTGTGTGTGTGTGTGTGTGTGTGTGTGTGTGTGTGTGTGTGTGTGTGTGTGTGTGTGTGTGTGAAGACGGCAGGGCGCACGCACAGGGCTTCTGTTTACTTCCTCTGGCCTGGCTGCCTAAAGCAGACGTGTTCAACATGGCACCGTGGGGCTGTGCAAGCTTCAGAGAAAGATAAAAGAATCATCAAAAGCAATCCATTGCGGGTGAAGCATGATGATGTTCTTCCGCAGCACAGGAACATTACAAAATGACCACGTCTGCCCGGTTCGGCGTAAACACCATCTGCCCTCTGTGACACAGACCGAAATACACTTCTCCTTGCCGATTCCCTGCCCATCACAGAAATGTCAGGCCATGATGCAATAAAGCCTTCGTCTGCAGTCGCCAAAAAACATAACAGAGTGACAGCAGAGTCCCGGAGGCATCTGCTCCCCCCCCCCCCCCCCCCGCCTCCGCCCACCAGCATGTCTGGCCTGTGTGCCAGTCAGTCGCCAGGATGCATAAACAAACCAGGCCATTTGGCGAGAGTGATATACATGGCGGTTCTAAGCACCACTTCTCCTTCCCCAGGCGCCGACATTGGTCCCCAGACACAGGGAGGCCCGGCGGGCCCCGTCGGCAGGGCAGGGCAAGGCAGTCTCCGGGCCGCAATCAGCAGGGCCTGCTGGTCGGCCCCGACAACGCATCTCCACATGCAAGCGCCATTCAGACGCATGAAGGGGAGCCCACTTCCATAACAACCGTCATTAGAAAAAAGTAAATAAAAAAACGATTGCCGCAAATGCAGCAGTTGTTTATGTTTTCAGCTGGACTCCCAATATGTAGACAGCTTGTTTATTAGTGGCCAAAAGTTAAGTCTGTCCACCGCACCACATTCTCCAGTATAATTCATAATAATCCCAAGCATTAAGCCCTTTAAAGAGCCAGACATAATGCACTTTAATGTGGCCTAAATGTGTATTCTTACATAAGAGCATGCTGTGGCCTGGCCTTATCCATCACTTAAAAGCTTCCCATAAAAAATACACAACTATGAACCCCAGTGCTCTGGCCAGCCCCCGCCCCCCTCCACACACACACACACACACACACACACACACACACACATCTCAAAAGCCCCACTGAAATCAGCCCTTAGTATTCGTGCAAGGAGCCACAGATAGGGTTAACGACAACAGCGACCAAACCCTGGCTCCGTCCAGGCCGTGACACACTGCAGCACCCGTTCAGCTAGGCCAGAAGACGAGAGACAGAAAAGACAAGAGAGAGAGAACGAGAGACAGAGGGGGGGGGGGGAGAATGAGAGAGAGAGAGAGAACGAGAGAGAGAGAGAGAGAGAGAGAACCTTAAGAAGTCCACCGCCACCCGCTTCGAATGTAGGTTAATGATCAGATACCCAAGCACTGGACCAGAACAATGGAGTCTTTACTCGCGATTATGCACTACAAAAGGGAGGGGAGGGAGTGGGCAGCCAGGGGAGGGGGTTGGGATTGGGGCAGGGGTTAGGACCTAGGCGTTGGTCTTCTTCCACACACACGACTGGACTCGGATTACAACCCCGGCGCTCACGTGAACAGCATGACTGGCAAAACACTGTGTCCCCAGTAAAAAAAATAAAAAAGAAGCAGCCTGCGGCTAATATAGCGTGGAAGTGTTGCTCACAGCAAGAGCAACACTACGACACTACCAGCCTGCTTTACACACACACACACACACACACACACACACACACACACAATAGAGGGAGTAATTAAAATGTTAATGGTTTTGCTCCGTTACATTTATGATCCTTGCCAAGCTGAAAAACACAAGGTCACCCCAAGTGACATAAAAACCCAGGACAAAGCCAGACGAAAGTCAAGCTTACAGAAAACGCGTACCACCACAGGGTTTTCACTACTACTCTGACTACTACTACTACTACTACTACTACAGGGCGTCCCCAAAAGTATTGGGTTTCCGGGGGACAAACTAGCCAGTCAAATGTGAAGTTCACAGGTAAAAACAGGGAACTGTTGCGTCAACTCCCCCGCTCGCTTGTGGCATTCAACTGGCGCCCTCCCCTACCACCTGTCACAGCTTATCACGGGGCGGTGACACGGAGATGGTATCGCACGGCGCGCATGTGGTCGCCAGTGTGGCACGGCACACCGAGCCCCCCCGAGGGCCTCGCGGTGGCGAGGAACGATGGCGCCGCTGTACCGTTTCGGTGCCAGGCGGCGCCGGGGGGGTCAGCGAAATAAAACCACCGTTTTGAAAAAAACGCCAAAAAAAACGTTGGGAGAGTTGAGATCACGGACGCGGCAAACAGTGCCGCTGAAAACATCTCAACCCGTCCCGGGGAGTGCTCTTTAAAAAAAGAAGAAACGCACCCATGACTAGGAAGCAGGAAATGGCTCGTCTTTGCCATCAGTAACCTTGGAGCGGGGAATGCAGAAGTGCAGCCCATTGTTCACAGGTTTCTCCTTTTTTCATTAAGGAACATCCTTTCTCCACGCTCTGCTCATTCACAAAAAAACAACAAAAAAGTGACTTCAGGACCTCATAAATAAATCCCGCCCCTAGCACAGGACTCCAGCACTCTGCTCATTTTAGCATTCAGCAGCAACAGGGGGTCAGACAACTGCCATTCAAAATAATAACATGCAGATTGAGGGTCATCATGAATACAAATGGGAGCACTTAGAAAATGCAAGATGTCTTTGTCCACCCACGCCCCCAACCAAAAAAACAATTGCACACATTCGCCTGCTGGAGAAATCCTCTCGATTGTTAACAAGACCTACACATACACTGCCGTTCTACAGCCGCCTTCCATGCAAGTCATGAAATTTTACTTTTGAACCTAATAACGACGAAGAATGACAGCCAAATACACGACTGCAGGCAGACCTTTACACGTGGAAAGCAAACAATACCAATTTTGGAGCAGCATGGTTTCTTAACCATCAAAAAAAAAAAAGCTTCCTAAATTCAGAGTGCCCTGTTTCCACAAACCGACATGAAATGGTTGATGCAGACTGGTGTTGCCTCTCTGGTGCAGGGGAGTTGTTTCAGAGGGAGCATTCTACAGTAGAATGGATCGTAACACGCTCATAACGTTTAGACTGAAGTCTACTCTCTGGGAGTCACCAACTGCTAAAGGATGATGAGCACAGAACACAATTAGCTACAGGGGGCGGAACGGCAACAGGCAGTCTTCAACTTACACACATGATTAGGAAGTTGAACACCATTGGGTTTTTGTTTTGCCAGAGACAACACAACGAATGGCCTCTGTCTCATTACAGGGCGAAAAAGGACAGGTAATCAAAATACTAACCATGGATTTCTGATGGAGAAATTTCTGTTGAATTGATGTACAGAATTGGTACAGTGCATTGAATCTTCCCCGCCCATCCAGTTATACGCCAAAAGGGCATTAACTTAAATGCATTCACAATTCACTGATGGGGATTTAGGATATTCTGCATTATGTTGCTGGTTTGGAGGGGCATGGCTGCACTGGTTACTACCAACCTACCTATAGATGGTTTGATTATCTTTAAATTAAAATGTGCTTTAAAAGATCAGAAAGACATACATTGCCAAATTTGTCAAGAGCTTTTCCTGCCAACGTGTTGATGCACACGAATCCAAGTGACGTTAGTCCAAAGCTACATAATACCAGTCAGAAAATGAATTGGACTACTGTATGGCTTCAACGCTCACGCAGTGTTCAACAAATGTGGGTGAGGTGTCATCACCTACGTGCAGACACACCATGAGGTACTGGAAAGGCCTCTCAATCAGGCCGTGGAATGAAAAACACTAAAAACACTAAACGGTTTGGAGGGGTTTCCCCAGAAGATAACGATCTAATGTGGTTATGCGTCTTGATGCCTGAGAAAGAGGAACTAGTAGCATGATTCAGTCTAGTAAAGTGTAGTAGAACCTCATTAGCAGCAATTACAATTTAGTGCGCGTGTGTAGGGGATTATGAGAGGCTGCGCAATTTATTAAGGAAGGCAAAGCCCTGTCACTCTTCGTCAAGTACAAACAAACTGAGATGAGTAGCATGCCAGCACAGAACAACGCTGGCCTAAACATATTACGGCTCGATCCTCTTGTCAAGTATAAAAGATGCTGTTTGGAGGAATACCCTGACCCCCACTTTATTCCGGCATAAGAAGGGATGCGCAGTCAGAGGAGAGGCTTTTTTAAATTTAGCTCGGGCTGGGATTTGACACAATATGACAAACAGTCATGCCACGGCAAGTAAAGTAGTTGACAGAGCTGAAATGTAGTATGAATAATTACAAGTGATTTGTGTTTTGTTTTTTTTAGAAAGAACAATCATGTCCTGTTATGCATTCACAACTGCCAGCATCCAAAATAAAATTAAGAAACGGAGGCAGCCTCCATAGTGGTCCAAAAAGAGCAAAGTAAAACCATGGTCATCGAAACCACCTTTTCCCAAATCATCATTAAGCCGTTGTGGGGCAGATTTCAGTTTGGGAGGCTACCAGCATTAGCAGGGGTTGTTTACATCCCCGGAGTTGCCATCACTAAACCAAGCTGTAAAAAGATGAAAAGGCTGTCAGTATGTGTTGCAAGTTATCTGGTTACAATAATTTGACTATGGGTGTCCACTGCACCAAATACTAAAGAAAACATCATGACCACGAAAAATGTACAATATGTCCATTTCCCCATTGCTAGACAGATTATGCTGGTGTGCTTTCTCATTGATTAATCTGGACAACACGCTGATGGAAATGGTGCAATAGCAAGCAAATAAATGCCATGGATACAGAAAAAAAGCATGGACACAAGCCAGTTAGCCCTCAATATTAATTTCCTTATGGAGTGTGTCGATATCAAAATGTATAGATGTGATTGTGCTAATGCCACCCATCTCTCAGAAGAGGCTTGTACTAGCAAAGATGCTAATGGCCTCTAGCAAAGGTGGTTTGTAAAGACCTTGAACTAACTGGCTTAACCCTCAATTTCATTCTAAAGTAAAACAACCCATAAATAGTCTCTCTCACACACGTCAAGCCAAGGGCCTTTGCTCATAAACATCGGAAGTAAATTGTCCCTAGCCAACACAAGAGAAAAAGAGCATCTTTGCATGTAGCAGGAATTGCAGCATTGCATTTCACAAAAAAATTAAGGTTGGGATTATGAAGAGCACTAGAATGAGCCCCAATGTATTCATCATAAAAATACTAGTTATGAATTTATTCTACAAAATCAACCGAATAGGGTTAAGGCCATGTGTCCGCTTGAAAGTTGTTACGCAGGTGGTGGTTTCAGTATTGGGTCAATCCTACTGACAATATAATTCACTTGTCCGACTGCGTTACCTGTACTTTCATTTTAATTATTAGAATACAGCAGTGCTACGGTTTTTGGCAACACCAAGATATAATCATCAATGTGACGCCAATTATTGCACTATGAAATGCTGCAGACTGCCCATTTACATGTTCACTTGTACCTCAAATGTCTTCATGAATGAGGTTATATTGCGGTTGATAAATAAGGATTCGCGCATTCATCGTAGATTTGATATGGGTACACTAGATTACATACGGATATCGTTTCGTCTTATTTACCAATTGAACAAACGCCTGCATAAAAGAAACATCCTATGTTAAACCGGTCAGGTTACGTTCGGAGTGGTGACTGAACAGACGGCCATGTAAAACACACAGCTTTTGTATTAGTAACACACCCCCAAGAAGGTCGCCTTAAAGCATTACTCTCCTACATGAAAGCAAAAGTTAACCATTGCATTTCTCGATCCACTGCGAATCGTGTCAGGATTTCCAAATCCAGAGGCAAAAAGCGACGGGTTGTGATAAATGATAACCACGCTTGGATTTTCTACGTCATGTCTAGAGCCAGCGGTATGAATTACTGAGCGCTGAAATCCCCTGTAAACGTGAGCTATCTTTTGCATACGCAAACACAAGGAGCCAGCGTTAACGTTACGTTGAGGAATAACGTTCAACGCCTCTTCCTGTGCATTGGACGACTTGCATTCAATTAAGAGCCTCCCGAAGCATGTGAAACGTTCATTTGGCATATTTCACAAGAGAACAAAACAGCCCGAAACAAAAGCCCACTGCAGCCCCTCACAAGGTCCCCCTCCCCAGTGGCTAACGTAGCTAGCTAGCAGCTTCTTATGTGGTGTTTGCAAGCCTACATAGCCCCCTGACTGAAGCTACCCCGTTCACTCTGCTGTCGACATTTGGCGGCGCACGTTTATAAGTGTTCGTATATCCTCACGTATTTCAGCAAACGGGTTACACGTGTATGAGTTAAAATCGATAGGTCACATTGAAACGAAGACCACTCAATGTGTATCACGCACGTGGCACAAAACTAAACCAAGCCCACGCAAACACACAACATTGCATTTTTGCACGCAGTTTACGTCAAAGTTAGCTCGCTAACGCTAGCTTGGTCGCTGTAAAACTAGCCAGATGGCTAACTGGGATTCCTCTTTTGATCCGAGCCCAGCAAGTAACAAGTCTTGGTTTCATTCTTACCTTCAAAATGATTCATGTGTTTCCGCAAACTCATTCGGATTCAACAATAAATGTATACTACGCAATACAAAGAAATACGTTCTAAATATTAGACGTTAACCGTACCCTACGGCTGTATGACGTTCATTGCTGGTTTGAAAACATCCCAGTCCTCCGTCGTCTCCAAGAAAAGCCTAGCAAAACATGCAAGCGGTGTTCTCATTGGTCGAGAGGTGTCACGTGGTCGTTTGAGCCTCATCGAGCTTATAAGGACTTCGTCTGCGGGGATGTAGCTGGGTATGTGTCTCACAATTTAACTCCAATTGTGGTTATTTTATGTCGATCGTTCTTCTTTTGCCGAGCGACGTCGTTTGTTGTTTCTATTCATCCATAACATACAGAATGTAGTTTCCGACTACTTTGTACGTCGGTGGAACGAGATTGTAAATGAGCACTTGACGTCATCTTTTCCGCTGCTCCGGCCAGTAGGAACGTGTCAGGAGTGTAAGAAATATAAAACATGTTTTTGACATCTCATGCTATTTTTTTAAAACACGGTTAGTATCTTAAATATAATTCCGACCACCGAAAGGCAGACGGTTTTTTAGCCTGTATTCAGCCGGGTATTTTTGTGTCGGTGTCGCAGTGACAATTGCACCAGCGGCGGATCATATGCGCATGCGTAGCATTATATTATGTTGCAGAACAAGCTTGAAATCACAAGAGGAAATCGGTGTGGGGGAGGGGCATCGACCAGACACGAATAAACCACAGGGGTGGGATGGAAATTACATAGTTCAGTTGAAATAAACGGGCTGATTCGGCCACGTGAATGCAAACGGTAAATACACGTCCATTGCGTTGTAATGCAATTCGTAAAAATTACAGTTTAGTGCACAGACCTCTTAATTGTATTGCAATATGCTGATTCATTGAGTGACACAGAGAGCCAACGACAGATACATTAATATTTTATTTACATATGAAAGCATAAACATATCCGTTTAGGGATTGGTTGCTGAGGCCAATAGGGTTTAGAGGTCTGCTCTCACACCAACACCTGGCCCAGGTGGAGGTTCAGTCAGAGAAGTTAGACCCCCGGCTGGCTCACAGGAGAAACGACCATTCCTGAGAGGAAACAAAACATTTAAAAGGTAAATTAAAAAAAAACAATTGTTTTCACTTTGCAAACGTATGTGCGGCCGCAAAATATGAATACATTGGAACATTAAATAGTTATTGGGACTTACCTGGGCCCAGGTGGTGGGACCCTCCCAGCCTTAAGTTCATCAATAATGTGGTCCATGTCCTCAACAGTGAGGTCCTCCTGGAGGCAAGATGGGTGGAGTATATTAACAACGGGGCAAAGGAGGCACTAACACTACCCCAAGTAACAATCAAGCAGCACTCCAATAAGAAGCTATGGCCACTGTGCTTGCCGTCTTGTGAGTGCTCATATTTAGATGAGAGTATATTTGTTATTGTCGCCAAATATCCCTCCTGGTCGGGATGGAGGACTTTCAGGCCAATGGGGAGTTAAAGAGGCCGCGGGGACACGGTTTGTTCCATCCACAGGGTTCCCCCAATAGGGTTCTTGTGACCATGGGACCTGGGCGAACACTACACTAACGCGGTTAATTAACTTAAAGGTTTGCCACTTGGACAGCCCAGCCTACTGCGGCCACTTCACTGATGTAGACAGTGAGGGCATCTAATGGTAGAACACGTGGATACAGGAGTCCTAAAGATCCTATACCAGTGTTATGAAATCCTTGAAGAGGAAACGCCATCGTAGTGTTTTTAGTAGCCGTTCGCCTATTTGTCATGGCTGGAATGCCTTCGTAATTAGCTCCCGAGCGGCGTTAATCTAAACATGGTGATTTTCTTTAATGTTGTAGAAATGCAGAACATTTACATTATTCTTGTACTGTCCCAACAGTGCTCTCTTCCATTAGATCACTTTTTAAACAGAATCCTGTTGGCATATAGAGAAAGCCAGACCATAATTCACTCCCTTAAGTCAGCCAAAGGAGAGCCTACATAACCCAGATACAATGTGTTGTGGTAGCTACACGTTGGATCATCTAAAAGTATCAAACACGATATATGAAATATGAACCACTACATAGCACGCTTCTAGCTATTACTTGCTTGGCAAAAAAGCTAGGAACCGAAAGTGTTTAAACTGATTCGAAATGGCAAAGCTTTCTCATCGTAACCTTATTTGGTTCATTTGGCCTCCACTCGTCAGGTTTACAACAACACAGGGGTCTGGGCAGGGAATACTCACATAGTAGTTGTCGTTGATCTGAACCATGGGAGCGTTCACACACGCACCCAGACATTCAACCTCAATCAGTGTGAACATCTTGTCGGGCGTGGTCTCCCCAACCTTGATACCTGCGGAAGACATTGAAAACACGTGCCACATGTTTAGCCCCCGATCACACTGCAAATTAGGTTTTGCAATTCAACCACTCTTGCTAATATCATCGGAAATATCACAAATGTAATGGGAAGTGGATTCAAATAATTTTGCATTGAATTCCTAAGCAGATAGGATGTACATTAATGGCATATAAATGTGGCAATACATTTTCCATTTTTGCCCAGCACTAATGTCATGTGAAAATTTCAAAAACATGCAGAGTCCAAATTGAAAGGGGTCTTATTAATTATTAATATTATTAATTAATTAACAAAAAGGCATACATAGTGGGGGGCGGCAGTAGCTCAGTGGGTAGAGCGGCTGCACAGAGCGGGTCATCCACTAACCGTAGGGTCGGCGGTTCGATCCCCTTGATCCCCCTCCTCCAACTGTCCACATGTCGAACCCCACAAATGTACTGATTGTAAGTCGCTTTGGACAAAAGCGTCTGCTAAATGCCCTTTACCCTTTACATAGTGAGATCAGGACACATGAATGGACCAATGAATAGTTGAATAAGATTCTGTTCAAAATAAGTTAGATTTGACTCTTAGGGTGGAGATATGTTTGCAGGGTTGTCAATTATATTTTCTTTTCAAGCGCTTTACTTTGTTATTGTGGCCATGTGCAGGGCTCCCTCATCCCAGGTATAGTCCCTGAATCAGCTCCCCTAATTCAAAGTCCTTCCATCATTTTATTTTAATCCATTGTAGTGTTTTGAAACAGAAATAGACCCTCCACATTTGCTGAATAACAATATGTCACATCAGCAAAGCTAGTTCACTTCACCCTTTGTTGAGTGAATTCAATTACCCGGGGCGCAGAGAAACACATTACAAAGCACCCCAGTATTTCTATGTGTGGGTCTTTTAAAGATGTGGGTTGTTTTTTTTCTCTTAATAGGATTTGATACGAGCTTCCTTTGTTAACCACTGACACAATTATTGCTCGTCAAATCTTTCTGGCTTCAGACCAGGCGTGTTTTCTGTGAAACTAGGCATCACCGCGTGCCATGGAGTAGATTGATGATGCAGCTCGACATGTGCACATCGGTCCTGAACCTCAAATAAAATGAACATAATTTAATCATTCCTGTTTCAGTGTTTTTGTCTTTTTTCTATCGGAGTCCTTGTGGTTCTTGAGAGGACTGTGGCTGCACTTTACCCAGTTTGGCTTTGAGGGCCTCCAGGATGCTGTCGGAGTTGCAGAGCATGCAGGGCGTGGTGGTGCAGATCTGGATGAAGTACTTCCCCACCGGCTGACGCAGGAACATGGTGTAGAACGTTGCCACCTCATACACTCTCATCGGAGCGATTTCCAGCACCTCTGCAACCTGCAGGAAAACACGCACGCAAATTATCTTTCGACTACTTACAAAGGAAAGGGGGGGGGACCTAGGGGTCTGGTTTCAGACACTAAAATGGCTTGAATGTAATTTGTCAGAATGGTTTTGTTGATCCAGGCCAGGAAATGGCTGTTGGTAGTCCCATAGAAACAATTAATTGTTAATCAACTTTTTCCAAGAAAATAAACTGATATAACATTATTGGTATGTTATACCAATAATACCACGTAAACCCTTGAGAAAAATCAATAAATCCTGGTGTAATCTCACCTAAAGCAAACACAAGGTGATGTCACTGCTTGTTCACATATCTGTCTGTATGTCAATAGTATAGGAGCATTATTTAAGCTTCAATGGACATGGGATGGGATTCTGGGAATAGAAGAACAGCAGGTCCAGGACAGCCAAGAAACCTGATTAGGAACAGTGGTACCTTGTTCATGGCGGAGATGGGGAGCCATCCATGTTGCCTCTGGGCTAAATCCAGAACTGGAATAGTGGCTGCCTGCTTATGACCCAATGGGTACATGGAGATGATCGCTTCAATTCTCTAGGGGAGAAATACATTGGATAAGTATAATGTGGAATTACATCAGGGGGACTGTTTATATATTACATTATAATCTACATTGACTTTCAGTAACATTTAACTTAAAAACATATTAAACAGCATTTTACAGAAATCACACACTACATACATATATATATATATATATATATACATATATATATATATATATATATATATATATATATATATATACATATAGCTGATATATATAGTTTATGTATGGTTTCAGCCAGGTGCTGAATCCAACCATAAACAAAACCCACGCCACAGATAACCGGCCATGCATGTATTTTAAGTCTTCCTGTCTCTACACACTGCCCCCTTGTGAGTAAATGGAAAAGGCTAATTTTCATTGATGAACGTTCCTATTGCCCTCCTATTGACCTGTGTGAACATGAGTTCAGGAAAAGGCAACACAATGCATGTCTCCATTGGGGACAAGTTCAAACACATCATGTCATCAAGGGACTGAAATCATGGCAATTTTCCATGACACTACACTGGTACAGCTCTGTAGCTTCCTTTAGTGTACCTTTAAGAAAGCGGTACCTTTGAAGCTGATAAATACATTGAAATCAATTTGCCATTGGAAAGTTTAGAAGCACACAATTTTCCACAACAGTGTTATAGTGTGTGTGTGTGTGTGTGTGTGTGTGTGTATGTTGAAAGAGTGGAAGATGTAAGAAACAAGAAGTAGGGTAAAGAGGTGAGGTGTAGGAG